>DWQW01010286.1:0-12274 GCA_018249695.1 Heliconius erato demophoon | reverse complement strand
TTTGCAATACTAAACAATATTTAGATATTTGGATGTAAATATATTAAGATAAGTTTTTAACTTAAGCCGTGCCCTCGTCGTTTCAAAGACAAAATGTCCGTGTGCTTCTTTGTGCCAGCGTAAGTTTCCACACTTTATGTTAATTTTAATACAACTTAAGTTTCCTATTTATAAATATTTACATCTACATTACATTATAAATATAATTTTAAAGTTTTAAACGCTAAAGGACCTTTTTTACATTATTACGTATCCGCACTATGCAAATGTCGCGTGCTTTTAATAGAAGTTTGTCGTAATAACGCGAATAAAATCATTCTTATCGGCGCTCATTACCTATCATAACAGTGCATGTATTTTATATAAAACCACTCGAAAATCTATTTATACGCATATTACACTGCCTTAGAATTTCAACTGTTTTTTTGATTATCGACAAAAATATATTAAAACTGCGTGGTCGTGGGTTCAAACTCATTTTTTACACATTTCGTTTTACTAAACATTAATTAAAATAAATAACAACATATGTTTATGAAAGTTTAAGCAACACATATTTAATGGTATTGTAGTATTAATAAACTAATATATTTTTTTGTTATTTAGAGACCAAGCTGGAACTTCAGCTGGTTCTGAAGAACAAGATGGAGAATGTGGAGAAGAGATTGCTCCAGTTGAAAACATACACACAACATTACAAAATTTTTGGACCAAAGTTAATGATGATATGAAAAAAATTAATGGAGTTAGTCTTTTTATATCTTTCCTGCTGTTAATTATTATCATAATTAAGATCAATGTTTTTATTTTGTATACAAAACTTAGTATTGAAAATGGAGTTTTTTTTTACTCTGAATTACTAAATAATCTTTAGGTAATATTTAAAATATATTTACTTATAAATAAGGCAGAATATGGATGTTTAAACAATACTAAAAATTGTTGTGGCCTCTCTTAATACTGAACTTAATTGGATAAAACTTTGATGTTTTAAAATAAGACTAACTTTGAAGCCATCATGGCTCAGTGGTACAACATCTGACTTTACACTGCAATGGTTGTATGTATGATTCTCAGCCAGAGGAATAGATTATTTTCATTTCCCAACTTTTTACCAAAAGACCAAGTGGTATTAATGTTACCACTTAAAATATTTTTTATGTTTATTCTCTTTTGATAAAAAAAAATCATTTTCAGGAGGACTTCAAGACACAAGCCTTACCATTAGCTCGAATAAAGAAAATAATGAAACTAGATGAGGAAGTGAAAATGATATCTGCTGAGGCACCAGTTCTTTTTGCAAAAGCTGCTGAAATTTTCATACACGAGTTGACTTTGAGAGCCTGGTCACATACTGAGGATAATAAAAGGAGGACTTTACAGGTATTAATTAGTTTCAAGTTTTTCTCGCCATAGCAGAGTAAGTATAAATCTATTAAACATTTTTATTGAAATGTTATAAGTCAACCAAGTTTTACAACAGTCTGCTTTTGTATAGCAATGCATTAAAGTTTCTGTTCATTAACTTGTGTGATATGGACACAAGAAGTGTTGAAAAAGAATATATCCTAAAAAAATTCAATTCTTCCTAAATCTTGTATGATATTGATTTTTAAAGCAAAAATTTATAACTACTAAAACATTGAATTTTTTAAACTACACTATACAAAAAATTTTTTTCAGCGTAACGACATAGCAATGGCCATATCTAAGTCTGATCAATTCGACTTTCTGATAGACATTGTGCCACGACATGAAGTAAAGCCGAGCAAGCCAAGAGATGAGCCACCAAGACCTGTTCCTGCTGAACAGGTTAGCTATATATTTTAACATTTTAAAGTGTTATTTGAACTTTATAAAAAGAGTTTTTTTTTTTAAATATATGGACCCCGATGGAAACAATTTGTTTTTAAAAAAGTATGTTACCTATAGTTTTTCATCAATTCATTTATTTATAATATCAGTGTATGAAAATTGTGGCAATTTTTTACCATAATTTATCTAGACATTAAACAAAAGAATACTTAGATTATAGTGTTAGATTAAGTTAGTAAGTGGCAACTGAAATTAATAACTGGACTTTCTTAAGCAGATATTATGTAAATATAGAGATATATGTATGTAATAACATAAGTCTAGTTTTAGGTAATATCTACAGAAAAAAATTAAAAGAAATGTAATAATAACAAAAGGTACGGACCATAAGTCTGTAGTGTAAATAAGAATTAAAATTAAAAAAAAAAAAAAAGAAAAACAAAAAACAAAAGAATAATGGAATATATTATATTAAAATAATGTTGTAAAAACTTAAAGAATGCCATGTCAGTGTTAAAATATCACTCAAATTTCTCTCACTCTCATTTTACCACAACTCATTTTTTTAAAATATGCAATATCAAATATAAAGCACCTACTAAAGAGGCACTTTTAGTAAATAAGAGGTAATTACTACTTACTAGCTTGTTTTTCAAAAGTGAATAAAAAAAATTTAAATACAGTATGGTCCATAATTCGTGGTTGAACTGAATTTAGCTTTTCTGAACTTTTCCACATTGTTCATTCAGAATGAAAATATTTGAAAGTGGGCGGCCACAACTCGCCGACCGTGCTGTACTTACTATTGAGGCATTGTCTATAAATAAGTGGGAACTGGGAAGGTGAAAATATATATAAATATATTATTATCACTGAGTAAGTTCAGAAGTTTAGTAAAGAATTGTTTCAAATAAAGATTATGGTCTTTTCTAGGTAACTCAACAGCAAACAACACTCACCAACCAACCACAATTTGTTTTACAGCCGTGCACACAAATTGTACAGGTACAGTTTGATTAAGTTAATTATTTATTTTTCTTTTTTACTTGAGACCAGTCGTGGCGCAGTGGCACGAGGTGTGACTGTAAAACCGACTGGTTGGGGGTTCGATCCCCACTCGAGGAGATGAAATATTTACTTAAATTTATATTTCCATTTATTTTCTCTGGTGTCGAGGTTAAGCGCGGCGTTGAGTTCTGCCACTCAACACGCAATGCCTCCAGAATTCGGTAGAAAGTGGGGGACGGAGTGTCTTAACACTAGGTTCCCTCTGCCTACCATGCTGTGTGCGGGATACAGCGTGAAGCTATATTTGACTTCCCATATACAACATCCCATTCTCTTACCTAATTGTAACACGTGATCATAGTAACAAAATGGTACAGCATCCGATTATTATAGCGAAGATTGTGGGTTCGATCCCCAGGAGAGAGATAGGATTATTATCATTTTCCCGCTCTGCTAAGGGAAACTGCTTGTTTCAAATATAATTTTTTTTCAGTCCTCTAACCCCACTACTACGACCGGCAATGCTCAACCGGTCGCCCTAGTACAACAAGTTGTTTCATCCTCTGGTGAAGTGCAGCCAGTGCCTGTGAGTTTGTTTATTATATTATATATCCAATAGATATTTGTCTTAATGTAATCTTATTTTCTTTTTTATTTTATATTATATTTTATCTGTTTTAATGATTATTTAAAAAGTAAACAGAGAAATTTTTAGTGTAATAAATGAAATAAAAAGGTTAGAGTAAAGTCAGTAAAGTAAAGTAGTGAAAGTGAATAAAGGTAAAAATGAAATAGTTTACTGTTTAATTTTTACCTTTATATAGAAATTTAAAGTCAGTACTTTTCGTTTCGTACTAGATTGTGTTTGTCTGTTTATAATTGTCCATGTATGTATGAATGTGTGACTGTAGGGAATGAACGAATGTATGAACGATGAGTTTATAAACGGGTACAGTACAGTCGACGTTTATATTCGTAATAACTTCAATTGAGTCCGGTCAGTCAATCAGGTCAGAGCGCCTGGTCGGTTTCCAGGAGGCGCGGGTTCGAGTCCCGCTACGTTCAATTTTTTATACGTTTTCTAAATAAATATTTTTCTTTCCTAAGTGTGAAATAACACTTTAAAAATGTTTAAAAAAACTTCAATTGATTCAATCATAAAATTCTTTTAATCGTTTCTGTAAGGTTTAAGCAAAATAAGTGGAAGTTTAATTATAAAAAATAGTCTATGGTCTTAATAACCTATGGTTTGCATTTTTCATGTTTTATGCACCCTTTTGTTTTTATCCTGTAATCAGCGGGCTCTTACATACTTATGCGAGTCGACTGGAAGAGAGAGATGTAGAGATAATTCCACTGTTGTAAAAAAAATCATTGTATTTTCTTGTGTAAATATATTTAGTTCAATAAAGAATTAAAAATATATGTAATAAAGGCTTATAGCATTTCAAAACAGAATAAGGATAATATTTAGTTAGCATTGTGCAAGGACGAGAGTAAGGGAGAGTAGTGCCTTTTGGTTAATAAATACGAATTATAAAAAGTGAATAAATAAATATTGGCTTTAATTTACAAGGTAAATGTATAGTTTAATACATATCATATTAATGTAGAAATCATTGCCTACATGTGAAAAATATATTTCAATCATTATTATTTCAGAAAAACTAAAAAGTACATAGTTATAAACGATTTGGTAACATTATTATTTGTTACACATTGCACGTTGCCAGTTTGAACTTGGTTTGATACAGCCTACAAATATAATTAAACTTGTATAAATAAATATTATAAAATACTGGTTTCTTTTAAGACACACATAAAAACTGTTGATGTAGTCTTACTTAATCCAGTTTAGATTTGAGTAATAACAGTAGTAGTCTAATTTTAAATCAGTTTACTACAACAACAAACTACAAAGAAAGTGTAATGTATTTATTGAATTTAAAAGAAACTGTGTTGTAATCTATTAAAGCAAACCTTTGTAGTTGGTTGTGTTCTATAGACTAATATTCAAAAATATCTTTAATTAAACAGCGATGTTGATTACATTTTATAATAAAATATAAATAATTACAATATATTTTTTCTTTACAGATCCAGTTAACACAAGCGCAACTAAACATGATCCGGCTTCAAATACAGAATAATTCCAACCAGTCAATAGTGATCCAAGCACAGCCTCAGGCTCAACATTCACCGCAGCCACAGATTATACATGTATGATTTTTTTTGCTTCACGTTGTATACTTCATTTAGCAGGGTAAAAGGAACCTAAAGATCTGTTATACTTTGCTCTGCCCTCTTGGCCCAGATTTCCTAACACTGACGCATTTTGTCTTGTGTCAAAATTGCGCCTCAATTTCTTTTTATATAATCTTAAAATAATAGAGACCCCGCAGGATCGCTCGCACATGCCACTACGACGCCTCGGTGGTAGGCCCGCCTATTAAGAGCCACCACCACGATCAGGGTGCTAAGGGTCCATCAGGGGAAATCTCGGTGGTTTTGCCAGGGTTTGCCGTCTACGGTAAAGGAAGTAGGACATGCGCGTACTGCTCGCGAACCCGCTCCGCGGTCTTCTTCAATGCCATAACTTTCTTTCCTTTTCTTTCACTATCCAGCATGGATAATGAAAGGAAAGGAAAGAAAGTTATGGCATCCCCCACCACCCTGGATAATGAGAGGTATCTACCCACTACGGCCATCAGGGCGTGGCGTTGCAATGCCCAAGCAGGGTATTCGGCCAGAGTATGATGGGCTGAGTCTACGGGCGAGTGTAATGACACTCATGCAATGCCGGTCACAACTACCATGTACATCTAGTGCAGGTATTTGCCAAAGCAAACATGGCCCATTAGTACCTACATCAATCTGAACGTCAGAACCCCAAAGTCACTTTGGACCAATCGATCTAATTGTGGGCGAATAGCTTCTACGTCCGTTTCCATTGTTGGACCTGGGCCGCGTCTGCTCTTCTTCTGATCCGTAAATATAACAAACAATATCTAATTCAACTTATTATTATTGCAGGTACCATCGCAAACACCACATCAGCCGCACCAAATATTCTTAGCCCAAGTGGCGTCCCAGGAAGAGACATAATATGAAAGTGACTAATAGACACAAAGTGCGTCCAAGTGATTAAAATTAATGTATTAAGTTTTATCAAGATGGTGGTAAATTGTGTGGGAATTATTTTTTTAGTTTTAAATTATTTTCTGTGTTAATAATATAAATAACAATAATATGTGATTTTGTTGTCTGTGTTGTCATTTGGTTTTTAAATTTGGATTGCAAATAAGATGTTAAGTTAATGAATTTATAAATTTACTAATAGTATTTTTTTATAAATATTTTTTTAAAATTATGTTTTTATAATCTGTAAATTTATACTTAGAAGACATATAAATAAATAATATTTCATTAAAAATATTCAATCTAATGGCATATTTTTGTCTTTGTTCAAGCATCAGAATAAGAAAAAAAATATTTTTACATGTCATCTTGATAATAACTTGTATATTGTAGCATCGAAGAAGAGGGTAGCAAAATAAGGATAGGGAATAAGAAAATATTGTTATTATTTTATAAAACATTTTCAACATTTTTACTGTTAATGATGTACGGTAGTTTTAGGAAATAAAGCCATTTTACCAAAAAAAATGTTTTTCAATAAGATTTATATATTTGTGTTTAGCTGTTAGCTGAGGCGTGGCGCAAAAGCGTCCGAGTGATGTAGGTTCAATTCTCACTCGAGGAATGAATACTTTTTATCTGTAAATAGGAACTGTTATTTTATTACTCTGTAGCGCATTTTACTATTCTCGCACTGTATTTTCTACGTACTGTTGTACTTCGAATAAAAGCCAATGTGGCACAGTGGCACGTCTTTGTCAGAGGGTTCAAAATAAGTTCCTATGAATGGCACCCGGATGCACATGGTACGTACGCGACGTTGACCTACATAAAGATTTCGAGCTAGAATCGCTCAAGGAATTCTGCAAGCGCCTGGCCAAGCGCTACTACGAGCGTGCAGATTCCCACTCAAACCCACTCATTGTCGAAGCGTGTAAGTACCCTCCTCATCCTCATCCACGTCTTCGACTCTCTCGAAGCGTGCTTCTGGATCCGGACGATCCAATCACTGCTGCCAACGCCCAATATATAGGGAGGATTCACTCCTCAGTCCCATGTCCCACTCTCCGCCGCCGTAAGAGGCGGTGAGGCCAGTCCTATCTCACGGCACGTCCGCGCCTCGGCGCGGCGAGGCCCAACGGTC
Organism: Heliconius erato demophoon; assembly: GCA_018249695.1. Classification (NCBI taxonomy): domain Eukaryota; kingdom Metazoa; phylum Arthropoda; class Insecta; order Lepidoptera; family Nymphalidae; genus Heliconius; species Heliconius erato. The sequence goes on along the minus strand of DWQW01010286.1, from coordinate 5,169 downwards.
GTAATCCCCCATGATCAGCGTACGCGGGGCATTCCCCCGCGGTCGCCAACACTTCACGAGCGTCCATCAAAGCTCGTTATTTTCTCTTCAGGGGCGAACTACACTCGCCCCTCCCAGCCCGGTGACGCTGTCAAGACCAATCCAGGTCAACAGCATTAACCGTAAAAAAAGTCCATTCGAAAAAAAAAATATGGCACGTCTGACTGTACACACGACTGTTGTGGATTCGATACACACTGGGGAAATTAATTATTTTTATATCCTCGCTCTGTAATCATCGTGTACCGCATGTATGCACTATGTATAGAGGTCATTGTTTTTTATTGTCTTACTATGAAGACATTGGTGTTGGTATTGATGGGTCGACTCGGGGAAATTCATTATTTTCCTTTCTCTGGCAAGTCAAAACACGGCGTTGAATTGTATTACTAACTCACATACATATTTATCGCCCTTATAATCATTCTAGTTAAAATCATCTTAGAAGTGTCTCGACACTAAGTTATCTCTGGTTAAAAATCAGGAACATAATGCTTTTGTATTCTGCTGTATTAAATAATTAAATAACATTTATTATTAATAAAAACAATAGAATTTATTAAACTTAAAATACAATTAAAATAAGTAATTTGCACTAAACTAATTGCAATATGTTTGAGTATAAATTACTATAGGTATATAATATATCAGTTTTAATTGAGAAATTAAATAATAATAAAATCCTTTAAACAACAAATTAAGGTTCGCTTTTAAAATTAAAAAATAAAAACATTCTCTTTTATATACATATCTATGTACATAATGAAATAAAATTACTTTTAGGTACAACCTGCCCTCAGAAATAGTGGTCTAAGACAGTATTTCGTTATTGTGTTCGAATTTATATATTTCAAATTAGAACTTTTTTACAAACATATAATTAAGAACATTAAAGAATTTTACCATAAAAGATTTAATTTAATACGTAAATATACTAAAATTATGAAACATCAATCATTTTTATTCCCAGTTTGTTTTAATACACTGTTTATATCTTCTTGTAGTAACATCACCATTGTCCTCTTCTGTTGGCAATCTTTACGTATAAGTTCTTTAGCTTTTTGTTTTATATTTTGTATGAATTGCTCATCGAGTTCTTGAGATCTATAAAAATAATCACAAAATAGTTAAAAAAAAAAATTGTTGTTGGCACACATTAAATTGTCTAAAGTGGGGGAGTGTCTTAACACTAGGTTCCCTCTGACTGCCTCACTTCTCGAGTGGGAATCGAACCCACAATCGCTGCTTTTACAGTGAGAGGCTGTACCGCTGCGATGGTAATTTAACAAACAATTTTAGCTTTCCGAATGAGAAAAATCAGTATTAAATTAAAATAAGTTAATCTATATATAAGAACTCTACTTTTACTGAATGACTGACGGACAGCTCACGAAGCTACTGTACTTCAAGTTTTGAATTAATAAATTAAGGAGTGTATGGGAGTGCTAAGAGATGATCTGTGGTATTACCCATTTTACGTCAAAACGGGCACTCAAACAAAGTTGCTGGAGGCGACTAGCATCATTATTTCTATGAGTAACTTTCGAATAATAATAATAAATCACACACAAAATTAATATAGCCCATTTATACTATAAAAAGAAACCTTTTATCCAAATCAGCAAATTTCCTGTCCATTATTTCCACTATATCGTCGACGGCGCGCGTCGCCGTCTCGCGGTACAAGCGGCGCCGGTCCGCCTTCAGCTCGTTGAGGTGCTTATGTGCATCGATAAACATGCTCACGAATCTATAAAATAATTTATATTTTTAAAAATTTTATTTTATTAAGTCCAATTATCAGTTTCACGTGTCTCACACACAGCAGGGTAGGCAGGGTAGGGACCTTACCAAGGTAAGGTACCCTCCCTTGTGTAAAGACACTCCGTTCACCACTTTCTGCCGAATTCTGGAGGCATTGCGTGTTGAGTGGCAGAACTCAACGCCGCGCTTTGCCTCGACACCAGAGCGAATAAATGGAAATATAAATTTAAGTAAATATTTCATCTCCTCGAGTGGGGATCGAACCCACAACCAGTCGGTTTTACAGTCACACTTTGTGCCGCTACGCCACGACTAGCCTAGACTAGCCAATTAAAATTAAATTTTAAGAATTAGTAACTTATCATGTCATAATAACAACGCACCACGACAATTGTGGGTTCGATTCTCACTCGGGCGAATGGATAGTTTATTATTCTAACTGGTAAAAACAAAACGCGGAGTTGAATTACGAAATTCAACACATAATATCTCGAATATTAAGTAGAAATTGAGAAACGGAGTTTCTTAACCCTCTCTGCCTACCCTACTATTTGCGTGAAGCTATTTATTTTAGTTCCTGCATTTTAAGAAGTGGGAAATGAGAATTTTTGTTACATATAACTAACATATCCCTTTACTTTTTAATAAACACATCATAATGTTTTCTGATGGAACTCAAAGACCCGCTCTATCAAATATTAGGAAAAAAATATTCTAATAATTTAAAACTAACTTTTTACTAGTTGCATGATGTATTTCGACGAGCGTAGTGTCCAATTTCTCCATTATCTGTTCTAAGTGATCCTTCAGTGACTGATCTAGACTTTCTGCATATGAGAGTTACGTTATTTAAATTTATTTTATTAGATCCTATTATAATATTATCATCATATTGTATCATATTCTAATAATATACCTACTCGAATAGATAATATATCTACTCGACGGAATTGAACCCTATATAACCCTACATACAATAACTAAAAAAAAAATAGTGTATTAAGCGGAAAAAAAACCATTAAAACTAAATCTTACCAACGGGATTTTCACGATCATCTCGTTTAAGCCACTCTTCTACACTAGAACTGTTTACGGAAGATGTTTTTGTAACATTTCCAATACTACTTTTGCTATTAACTTTCTTTATTTTAGCAACACTTAGTATTGGCGATGATGTCTTTCTTTTAGAACTAATTTTAGTATTTTCTTTTGATATTTTAGACGATTTATCATCTTCTGTAATATTTTCATTGCATTTTGAACTTTGAGGAGATTTCGGACTTGAAGACTTTAAATTTTTTCGTGTCATCTTACCTTTATTTAAGAATTATATATATAAAAAATATAGAAAAACTTGTTATTTTCGTGTTTTAGTTTTGTGCTTTATCCCGCATGGTGGAAATGGAAAATCTCTCAAATTTGGGAAATCGTGTGTATAATAGCGAATTTCAACGCTGCACTTCTTATCAGAGCAGGGAAATAAAAATTATTCTCTCCCTTTATTGGGTATTGAACCCACAACCATCACTTATACATCCAGACGGGACTACCAGTGCGTCACAATGGCCTCTATAGTTTTAATTAAATTAAATTTAATCTTATTATTATTAAAACCCTAAATTGAATAATTAACGATTTTTAAAAACAAAATTAAAGACACTAAGTGAAAATAAAAATAAGAAAAAAGGAGGCCAATTATGTTTGAATTATATCTATTAAAATTTAAAAATAACAAAAATAAAATCATACCTCTAATATGATTAACAAAACCGTCGCTCTGAGACGAATTCGATTTAACTTTGTCCGTTTCACCCAACATTTTAGTGGGAGAAATCAAAGATTTACGTATTTGCATCGATTCCGTTGGATTTGGGCCTCTTTTATTTCTACTATTCTTAGATTGGCTTCTGCTTATTCTAAAAGACATTTCCGACGTTACACTCGATCCAAATATTGAATTCATTCGAGTTGGCTGCCATTTTCTAATTTCCTGTGGACTAAGTCGCGTTACCAACACCCTTGGCAATGATTTTAATTTGTCCAGTGAATCATTATTTGTTTTTGTATTAATTTCGTTTGTACTACTACTAGACTGATTTCCAGAACGAAAACTTGCATTTAGTTGTAGTGTCAGCTTTTCGAAATAATCCTGCGTAGATTGATTTAGATTTTCTATTTCTAGATTTCTAGGTGTTACCGGTTGGTCTAATTGTTCTGTGTTAGGGGGTGAGCCTTCAAGGTGACCCCGCGCCGTGATGGGTGACCGTCCTACAGTAGCGATTGATATATCCGAATTATCTTTTATTATTTCTACTTTATCACTTTCATGTGAAACTATGGATAATTTCCGTACTTTAGTTACTTTGGCTTTAGTTTTAAATTTATTTTTAATAATATCTTCTGAATCATTTGATAATTTTCGTGTCTTATTTCTTTTTGATTTAGATTTATTATTCGCACTTTTGTTTTTATTAGGCGTGCCAGTTTGTGGATTTGATTTATTAGAGATTTTATTAAACTCATCGGTAATATTCAATTTGGGGGGGCTTCTATTATTTGTTTCTACATCATCAAGTAAATTTTGCGTTGTATTGAATTCGCTTATATCTTTTAAATTATCTAGCAAAACACATTTAACTGAATCTTCAGCGTCTCTATGTACTTGTGCTTTTTCTACGATCAGAACTGGCAAAGAGCTTTCTGAATCCTGATCGCTATGTTCTTCAATTTTATTATCTATATTTCTTTTCTTTAGCGATAGATCTTTTTTTATAGTTTTATTATTTTTTTTTATTTCATCAATGATAGTTTCCATTTCCGGTTCCTTTATAACTGGTTCTACTTCAGTTATATTGTCAGGCGGTTCTTCGATCACTAGTGAACAATTTAGCACTTCTACGACAGTATCTCTCAAACGCTCGTCTTCTAAATTTGGTCTAGATTTCAAATCATTTTTTTTTGTGTTTGCCCTCGTCCTAACAGTTTTAGGTTTTGTATTGTTCTTATTAACATTTTCAGTTCCATTTAGCTTAGTTTCACTATTGTTAACTTTATTTAATCTTTTGCTACGTCGAGTTCCTCGATGTTTAATTGATTTTGCTCTACCCAAAGTAGTTATGCTAGACTTTTTTACAGGTTTTTTAGACTTGAAATCTTCTGACTCTTCACTATCGCTGGAAAAATTGTACACTGCTAATTTTTTATTCCTTGTTATTCCATCAGCCAGCACAATTTTCTCCTGGCCGTCCTCATTTTTTTTTAGATTATCAAATATATCGTTCATTTTCTTAGTTTTTGGTGAAACACTTTCTCTCAATAGTCTTTTGTTCCTTAATCTCCGAAGTGAATCTTTGCGTATTATATTTA
>DWQW01010285.1:0-12275 GCA_018249695.1 Heliconius erato demophoon | reverse complement strand
AATCCTTTTCTGTGAAAGCGGTAAAACTGTGGAACATGATTCCATCAGACATTCGTCACTCCAAATCCTTAAATGTATTCAAAAGTCGTCTAACTAATTATTTTCTTGCCTTACAATAATTATTTATTTATTTATTTATTTGCAATATAGTATGTATGAGTGTGTATTTGTATAGTTGTATGTATGTATGAACATATATTTATATGTATATATGTGTGTGTATACATATGTTGCGTATATTTGTATGTATATATTATTTATTTATAAGGTAATTATTTAATTTTTAGTTATTTTTTTTTTTTTTTTGTTCTTATATTTTAAAATTGCACTAGCCCGTTTCTCTTAAGACTAATTACTTTCTCCAAGGGTTGTCTGTAAGAGATTGCTATCAGCAATAAGACCGCCTTTGCACGCTCTGAAATTATTTTAAGATTGTTCTCTATTTTTTATCTGTAACAGCTTTGTGTGCAATAAAGTTTTTCTATCTATCTATCTATCTATACTTTTGCCGCTCACCTTACATTAAAATGAACAGAAAAATAAACAATAAAATAAATAAGAAGAAGAAATATATGTATATACGTAGATATAAAAATATATATACATTTATATATAATTTTGTTAAATAATATGAGGCCAGTCGTGGCGCAGGGGAACAAAGTGTGACTGTAAAACCGACTGGTTGTGGGTTCGATCCCCACTCGAGGAGATGAAATATTTACTTAAATGTATATTTCCATTTCTTCGATTTGGTCTCGAGGCAAAGCGCGACGTTGAGTTCTGTCACTCAACTCAGCTAACCAGGCATTCCTCCAGAATTCGGCAGAAAGTGGGGAACAGAAAAAGAAAGTTATAAATCAAAACAGTAAAAAAAAGCTATACAAATATTCTCACATGACCAGTTAGCTCCAGAGAAACGAATGTATAAAATTATACAATTTTAAAGTTTTTTTTAAAGCCCTAATTATAATACAAAAACATTGCACTACAAACGGTAAATTCATAAAAAAATACCGAAAAAATATACATAACAGTCGTACCAAAATGCCACTGTCCATATCTACAGATACATTTAACTTTAAAGTGTCAGTTGTCAAAAATGATGAAATGTAAATATTACAAACACCCTTTGGGTATATGTGTTCTATGATTACAAAACACTTGCATTATGAAATAAATCATTACAGCAAGCGTTAAATAATACCATAAATATAAATTTGCCTAAAAACAAATAACAGACTATAGACAATGGATGGCAATTGATATAATACGTAAAAAACAATAAATAAATGTGCAAATTGGAGATTTACCTATAAAAATAAGCAAACTCTGTCACACCTTCTTCCACTTTATAATAATTGTACTATAGATAGTATAAGTAGTTTTCTGCATCAACTATAAGAAGAAAAAGATTGATGGTTTTACTAATAGGCATCCCAGAGTTTCGTCTTCCTCATTCGGGTTCCATCATGGCACCAGTTCAATGATACCATTTTATTGTATTATCACCTAAGCCGTGTGTAACATAGTTTTTTACATAGTTACAGGTCGAACAATTATTTAATAAGTGTTTCTATTTTTTAACACGTAAGAAAATCTATATATAAAAGCCATCGTGGCTTAGTGATGATGGTAGACGCGACAGTTATGGATTTGATCCCCACCCTAGGTAATGTTTTATTATAAATATTTTATTTGCTTTGCTTTGTTAACAAGACAAAGAGTGAGGTTGAGTTCTGCCCCTCAACACGCAATGTCTCGACTTTTTCTCGGAATATGGGGAATGGAGCATCTTAACACAAGGTTCCTTCTGCCTACTCTGCTAGTTACAGGATAAAGTTACACTTTGCGTTAAGCTGAAAAAAAATCAGTGAAATACTTAATTTATTTTTGAATCTGGTTACATTTTTTTGGGATTGTGAAATAGTATTTTTTTGATATAAACAATTATAATAGTTAGCTATGAATTATTAAGGTTATTTACAAAATATTTTGCTTTTATGATAAAATTTATGTTAAACTAGTGAAATTATTATTAAAGTGATTAAAAATTAATAATGTGTTTAGATATCATATTTTATCACATTTCTACTTATTATTTTATTAAATATTAACATTAAACTAAACAATATATTTTTTTGTTAAATTTTGAAGATTTCTTCGCTCTGTATTTTGAATAGTAACTTGATTGTTCATTGCTTATGTTATTTTTTATGACTGACCAAGTATAAATTAAATCCACACAGATTACACAGCACAGACACATATCTTTGGTCTCTTAGATTTTTTAATTTTTATATATTATTTAAACAAATTATCTGATCAAAATTAAAAGCTGATTTAATTTTGATTTAATTTAACAAATCTAGTTTCACGCGGTGTCCCGTACACATCACGCATGGTAGGCAGAGGGAACCTAGTGTTAAGACACTCCATTCCCCATTCACCACCGAATTTTGGAGGCATTGCGTGTTGACCCGTCGATTTCAACACCGCGCGTTGCCTCGACACCAGAGTGAAGAAATCAAAATATAAATTTAAATAAATATTTAATTTCTTCGTGGGGGTATTTAACCCAAAACTAGTTTCGTTTACAGTCACACACTTGTGCCTTTTCACCACGACTGGCCTCTATATATTATTTAAAAAACTTAAAAAACAAAATAAAAACCGATTTCAAAATTATTTCTATATGAACAAACTTAAATAAAAATAAAATGTAAGAAATATTATTTTAATTACTTCGAATTTAAGAAAATTAAACAAATAATAAATAACATCTTAAAGAAGTATAAGTCCAAATTACATACTATAAACGCCGAAGTTTATGTACATAAAATTGCCTTGATGATAGAATAACTTTCGGTCGTAAATTACAATGTCCATGTAAAATAAAAAACGATGAAATATCGCCTTTCAATCTTCAAATATTTTTTTTGTCATGCCTTATTGTGACTTTAATTTATAAGAGTTATATACAGGTATAGTGTCACGGATATATTTTGCCATTTTTCTTTTAGCTTTTTTTTTATTTCGACGACCGAAAGAGGTATGTAGAGACCGTAGCGTTTGGCGCTTCGATCCCTCTGACTACCCCGCTAGTGATACAACGTGAAGCTAAGTTAAGCTTAAGTCATTCATTTCTTCGCTCTAGCAGCGAGTGCAGCCTGGCGTTGAGTTCCGCAGTTCTCGATACCATATGTCTAACTTATAATTATGCCACCATAACTTATTTATTATAAGAGAATGCGTAAACTAACTAGAACAGAGCCGCCATCGTAGTACAGAGTGCTCTCTAAAGAATATATTATGTATTATTGTGAAAGAATGAAAAGAATGTGTAATTCCTTTAAAGAAAATCCAATAAATTAAATCAAAATCAATAGAAAATCAGATAAACTCCCAAAAGATGCAAATTACTTAAGGTCGTTGTCTCAAAATATTATTATTTGTTGTAAGTGTAGTGTAGTGTAAGTCGACAATGGTGGGTTCAGTTCTCACTCGGGGAAATGACATATAATTTATTAATATTTTGAGGCCCGTCGTGTCGGGTCAAGGGCACAAAATGTGACTGTACACGCGACTGGTTGTGGGTTCGATCCCCACGCGAGGAAATGAAATATTTATTTAAAGTTATATTTCTTCACTCTGGTGTCGTGGCAAAGCGCGGCGTTGAGTTACGCCACTCAACACGAAATGCTTAGAGAACGGAGTGTCTTAACAGTTCCCTCTGCCTGCCCTGTTGTGTGTTTTCATTTCTTTGCTTTGATAACAAGGTCTCATTGCGTATGAGACCTTGTTATGCTTATAAAATTGCGCAGAAAGTGGGGATAATAGTATCTTGACACTAGATTCCCTCTGCATCCTCTGCTATGTGCGGAATATTAACATTAACATAGTTATTAATATTTTTATCTGTCTGTCTCTCTCATTATCTTTGCTAGCGTCCGAACCAGCTGCACCGATGATTGATGATGACTAACACTAAAATATAGATAAGTAAAATATAGTTAGTGAAGCAACGTTAAAAAGTTATGTGGAAAATCTACGTTTGCAGTTAGCGCGCAGTTATTGCTTACATAGACAGATGTGATATACGAGTAACTAAACATTTTTCTATTAAATACGAAAATCAAATCAATCCTCTAAAACACTTAAATTACGACTTATTTAATGCATAACGAAATTAAATCAATTAATCTATGTTTTGTGCCTCAGAGGGAAAAATACGGAATCCTTAAAGGATCATTTTTTGTCCGTCTGTCCGTTTGTCAAGACCATTTTACTTGAGATTGCGTTGTCAGATATTTAAGTTTACAGTTGAATACAACGCAGTCAAAATGTATTTGTGTATCGTTCTTTCTTCATTTTGTATGAAATTGGCCGCTAGTAATAAGTTTACCAGTTATTTATTAGTTCATTTCATATTAAATAAGGGTATGAGTCGCGTCATGAAAACCTATAAGGTATTTCCCAATCACAATTCTGAAATTGGTACAAAACCCACAGTGGGCGACCGTCCGAGTCCCGCTTGTTCGATTTTTTCTGTATGTCGATGCTTGGTCGATGTTTTCCGTAGCTGTACGGGAGCCGCCATAGTACTAAAAATATACACGATTAATCTGGTTAAAGATTTGAATTTAAAATTAGAAAAATTGCGAAAGTCAAAGATCTTAGTTTGCGCTTTTTAGAATTTTTACACAGTTAATACGCGAATAAGACAAGGTAGTAATTTGTTATGCGTTTCCAAGATATAACTTTTTAATAATAAATATTATATATTAAATAAAAGGTCACATTTAGCAAGATAAATACTATTTATTTACAATTATCAAGCAAACATGTATTTACAAATTTGTACTCGTAAATGAATCTAAATTATCCTAAAAATTACCTGATTTTAATTTATATATTATTTGTTTTGTTTCTTAGTTTTAATGTAAGTGGGACTCCACCAATAACACCCTGTGTAATGTTTAATCTTGGATTGACTTGTAATTTTCTACAAGTTTTGCTTGATGGTTCCACTGAAAACTTATGTAGCAGGGCGGCTAGTCCTGCCAGGGACTGCATGTGACCCAATCGAGCTCCTGAAATTATAATTGATAAAGTTCAATTTGAAAGTTGAGACTAGAGTAAAACCACGAGAGTATACATAAAAAATAAACAAGAGTATGCATTACAAAGCAAATTTCGATGAAAGAAAAGAAGATCTTAATGAATTTATGTACCTATACATCCTCTAGGACCTTCTCCGAAAGGCAAATATACGTATTTGTGTCTTGTTTTTACTTCTTCTGCATTAAATCTTTCTGGTAAAAATTTATCGGGATTTTTAAAATACTTTGGATCATTTTGAATTGCTTCGACAGGAATAATAATTTTAACTCCAGCGTCAATAGTGACACCAATCTGGGGAATTGTATATTTTCTTGCACAAACTCTATGTAAAGTTCCTAAAACGGGAAACATTCTCAAAGACTCCTTGAACGCCATATCCAGTAGAGTAAATTCCGAGACAGCGTCGTAACATAATTTATTATCGTATTTAGCTAGAACATGGTCGATTTCATTTTGTACTTTTTCTTGTATATCTGGGTTGAAAGCTAATTCATGTAAAGTGTAGCTGGTGGATGAAGAAGAAGTTTCAAATCCTGCTGCGAAAAATATGAAGACTTGTGCTATCATACACATTAAGTCCATTTCCATTTCGACAATTTTTGGCGATCCATCTGGTTGTCTTTCTTCAATAGATTCTCCTAATATATTACCTTTGGAAGTCAGTTCTAACAGTAAGTCTATAAAGTCATTTCTTCCAGTAGGCTTATAATTTCTCTGTTCGAAAACTTTTGTAATCATGTCAACGAATATTTTTTCAAGATTTGGATCAAAAATATTTAGACTACTTCTGAGTTCAGGGAATATTTCCCATAAGCCATGCAGAATAACTTCTTTATTCGAACGAGAAAAAATTTCTTTACCTATTTCACGAAAAATTGAATTTTCGTTGTTGATTGTATTCATTTCAATGCCGAGGCCACATGCGCCGATGAAATCAGTAGTAAATCGAGCCATGAGTTCACGGACGTCACACTCTCCACCTTTAGCTATAATATCTTCACCTTGACCATATAGTTTTTCTGTACATTTAATTATAAGGGGGAACATACTCTTTAGTTTAGCAGTTGTAAATGCTGGAGTTAATCTTTGACGTATAAGTTTCCAGGTATCCCCGTCAGCATTAAAAATATTTTTTAATAATGGTTCCTTTTTCATATCTCTTCCTAGGCCCCGCATATGAAAATCAGCAAAATTTACATTTAAAATATTTCTTACTATCTCTGGATCTCTTATTATCAATTCCGGCGTCACACCACTGAAATATCCCACGACTTTTTCTTCAGGGTATTTATAATACAGTTCAGAAACTACAGTAGTTATACTTTTTAAGGCGAACGCCTTTTGTAAATGATTACCAAATATGGGTAACGTGGGGTCACATTTAATATTTCTTTTGGCCCAGTAATCGTGATTTCGAGTTGTATAAAAGTAAAGTAGTATCAGTAGAATGGCAATAATAATTAAAATCATCTTGACACGTCTACATTCAAATTTTAACTAATATTTAATGTACTTTGTGTACTTATCTGCAAAACCTATTATCGATAATATAGGTAATATTGGGTAACAACTCATATTTTTTATTAATGATAAAAAAATATGAATTGTAAGATAGCAATATATTGGTTTAATTCTTTACATACTTAACATAAATGCATTATATAACTACATAATTATATTGTGTTGTAATTGAAATATACTCGTACTGTACTAGCAGTGAGAATATATTTCATTAAATATAAATTGTTGTCTGTTAATAAAAATATTAGCGTCAATATGTGTTTTATTTATAACTAATTCCAAAATAATGATATTTTCTTCTATCTATCTTTTCTATTAACAGTGATTCATCTTGGTTTGTTTCTAACTCGATTTTTTATAAGCCTCTGTCTCCAACTATTTGTTAGTCTTATTTAGTACTTATTCTTTCAATGGGCAAGAAAACCGAATTAAGGTGATGACTGGCTAGCTCATTTCAAAACAAAATCTTTTTTTGTCTTTTCTATTGTCTATCGGCAACTATTCCACAATTTAAAATACTCTACATAATTGACTTCTTCTTCAAATTAAATCAAAATCAGCTTCACGCTGTATCCCGCACACAGCAGGGTAGGCAGAGGGAACCTAGTGTTAAGACACTTCGTTCCCCATTTTCTGCCGAATTCTGGAGGCATTGCGTGTTAAGTGGCAGAACTCAACGCCGTGCTTAGCCTCGACCAGAGCGAAGAAATGGAAATTTAAGTAAATATTTCATCTCCTCGAGTGGGGATCGAACCCACAACCAGTCGGTTTTACAGTCCAAGCCTTATCCAGCCTTATCCAATTAAATACATTAGATCTATATAATTCAAATTTACTAAAATTGTGATTGATATCTCCTAAATTAACTATAAAATTGACTTTTTGGAAGATATCACAATTCTAAAAACGGGAGCACAGCGGTTATCGCGTCGTGCGACTCGGTAAGTCGAAGGTGACAGAGGGCGACTAGTGAGGAGAGTATCTACTTATTAATTATGTATAATACCTCATGTCTATACTAATATTAAGTGCCCTAATCTCAGAAGTACCTGTTTCCAATTTAAAAAAAAATTGTACTGTCCATGTATCGAGGAAGGTTAGGCTGTATACTTGACGCAATGACCAAGATGACTGAAGTAACAATAAAAAAAATAGCTTAATAACGTCTGTTGCTTGCGTTGTGCAAGCGTTTAACGTTACGCAAAAACCACGAAACCCGAATAATACTCCTTTAAATGTTCTAAATAAAAAGCTTGGGCAGCCTATATCTATTTCCTAAACCTACAATAACCATTTTTACAAATTACAAAAAATAAAACATTTATTATAGATATATTTACGAAACTATTTTAAGCAATATAATATTAGTTCTGTTAATACATTAGATATATAGTGAATTTTATGTAGATCACAATTGCTATTAACAGTATATTAAAACAAAATCAAATCAGCTTCGCACTGTACCTCGTACACTGCAGGGTAGGCAGAGGGAACCTAGGGTTTAGAGAGTCCATTCCCCACTTTCCGCTGATTTCTGAAGGCATTGCATGATGAGTGGCGGAACTCAACACCGGGTTTTTGCTTTGGAGCCAGAGCGTAGAAATGAAAATATAAATGTTAAAAAATATTTCATTTCTAATGGGGACGGAACTCATTACCAGTCGATTACACACAGTCACATTTTGTGCCCCTGCATCATGACTGGCCTAACTTAAATATATATCTTAGAAGATATCATAGATACTTATTTAGAAAACGTATAAATATTAGAACGTAGCGGGACTCGAACCTGCGCCTCCTGGAAACCGACCTGGTATTTTTCTTTCCTAAGTGTGGAATAACACTTTAAAATTTTTATCACACATTTAATATACATGGACAGAGCCGCAATCGCCGGACTTTTGAGCTAATCTATCGTACTATCAATTATATTTGATATAATCGATAGTACGACAATTATTGTTTGAATTGTGTACTAGCGACCGGCTCACAGCTTCGTCCGCTTTTTACATAATTATTTGTTTTTGGTTCTATTACGTTATTAAATGTCAAAAAATATATTCAAATAACGAATTTACTATAAATATAAATGAAAAACCATTTTTTTTCTTTCTTTTTCTTGTAACTTAAAAATCATCCTTGAAAATAGCATATAAAATATCCAGTAATATTAGTATTTAACCGACGAAGAAAAGAAGGCTATCAATTCGACTATTTTTTTTATGTTTGTTACCTTAGAACTTTTGACTGTATGAATCGATTTTGATGATTCTTTTTTATTCGGAAGCTGATGCTTCCCGTGAGGAAATCCATGAGAAAACCACGTACTTAAGTGTTAAATCTGCATTAAGAATGTGCGCGACAAATGAACAAAAACCTATCAATAACAGGCCAACCGAGTTCAATTATTCTTTTTTTATTGAAAAGAATACACTTTAAGGGTAGTTTTATGAGAGTTTGCTTAGATTAGGTTCTGATTATGGAATGGGAAATGGAAGTCGTTTTTTTTTTAAATTATAATTCATTTTTTTTTTTTAAATGTATAAAAATTTGAACGTAGCGGGACTTAAATCCGCTAAAATATTTATATTTTAACGGCGCCATACACTCGTTTTTATATTTATAAAATAATAATTGTTATTTCCATAATAAAAAGAATATTTATAGGTATATATTCTTTTCTTATGGAATATATATTATGTCCGTACCTAAGCTGGACCTTCACCGAATGGCATGTACACATATAAAATACCAGCGACCAGCTCGCGGCTTCGCTCGCAAAATTTTGTGAATTATTTCTTCGTGTAAGTACAAGGAATTACGTTACTGTGTTAATAAATAATATTTTAAGATTTCTGATGTGAAAATTATTAAAATCATAGGGTGGCATTTTCGATTTTTAGAAAAAATATTATTCGGGGCATTTAACAAAGTAATAACACCAGAAACAATGATATTTAAAAAAAATATCGGTTTTTCGACGCTTATCTCAGAAACGGCTTAACTGATTTAAGGAGCGAATACGCGAGCGAGGTGCGGAAGCGATACAATCGGTTTAATTGTTTTTATTTACTGAAATAACTGACCTTTATAACTACTTCTTTATATCAAAATACATTTATTTATTTTAAGATAAAAATTAAAATAATATCTTAAATTAATATCTTATTATATTATAATAATATATTATGCGAACAAGACAAAGACAAAGATATTAGAACAAATGATTGGAGTGGTTTATTTGGGAAGTATGTTCAGATGGAAGATACGAGATGGATGTGGAAAGGCGTATTGCTGCCGGCAACAGGGTTAACGGAGCCTTAGCTGCATTGATGAGACGGCGAAACGTCAGCACAGCTGCGCGTTTGGCCGTACACAATGCAGTGTTGGTACCGACGCTATTATACGACAGCGAAACGTGGGTATTACAGAAGAAGAATCAAAGAAAGATGAATGCCGTGAACATGCGAGTCAGCTTATCTGATTAAATCCGCAATGAAGAGATACACAGAATGGCAGGTACTAGCGAGGATGTCATGGTAAGAATGAAGAAGAACGTGATCAGCTGGTATGGGCACGTCGAACGAATGAGTGATGAAAGAATGACAAAAAAGATTTATGATGGAAGAGTGAGTGGTAAGAGAGATAGGGTGAGACTTCGGTAAACTTTCGAAAACACAGTATCAAAGATACTGGAGGAAGGTCACGTAAAAAGCATGAAGAGGTTGATGACAGGAGCGTTTAGCGCTCAGTTACCTCTGACTACCCCGCTAGGAATAAAGGGTGAAACTAGGCTAAGTTAAGTTATTTATATAAATGAGAATGTATTTTTTTGTTTAATCGATCCCAATAATTATTACAAAGCATGCAAGGAAAGAACATTTTTGAAAGTTGTTTTATTCTATTAGAATTATAAAAATTACCAACATTTTTATTGTTAACGAAATATTTTATCAAATTAAAAAATTGTCCATGTTTTCCATTTAAAAATACTAAAGGGCGAAAAAATATATACCACATTAGTATCGACACTGTACTGGTAATAATAATTGAAAAAAATAAAATATATACTACGGAATACATTTGTATGCAAAGTTTAAAGCTGTTCATTATGACAGAATATATAACAGTATATCTATGCAGGAATTATACACTCTTTTTATTCTTTCACAATAATACATATATTTTTTAGATGCCCCTCTGTACTACGATATCGGCTCTGTTCTAGTTAGTTTGCACATATCGTATCTTTGAAGATTAGTTATTGTGGCATAACTCTACAGTTAACTTTTTTGTGGATATTGATGTCTTCTATAAAATTCATACATCACTTTGCTCTATTGTCAATAATGTCCACAGCGTACGCGATATAAGATTTTTTTGGTATTTTTTTAAACGTTAATCGTCTCGGTGCCTATTCAATTCAAATAAAGAAACAAAAAATCTAATCGATTGTCTTCATAGTTTTAGTGATATCGATGCACCTCCCCCCACCCCCGCAATTGCACTGCTTTTTTTATTATTACATGATATTTTTAAATTCGATAAATCTTTTGAATGGAATGTCCGATTTTATTAATTTAACAGTATTTTACACTACTTAAAAATAATATAAAACTTGCTATTGTTTTTTTAAATTTTAAACATTTTAAACAAGATCACTATTATTTTACAAAGCTTATTAGAATATTAGTAGACTAAAACTATTTAAAATATGTTTATTTATCTCTAACTCTCAACTTAAGCGGAATACCGTCCATAACACCTTGTACGACATTCATATGTGGATTTATTATTAATTTTTTAGGTGTATTAGTCGACATCTCTACAGTAAATCGTTGAAGAAGAGCGGCGAGTCCCGCTAGGGATTGCATTTGACCCAATCTTGCTCCTGAAATTATTAAACACATATTTTTAAATAAGTTATAAAACAATATTTTTAAAGAGGCTGTCGTGGTGCAGTGTAATAGTGTTTGGTAATAAGCGCGACGGTTTTGGGTTCAATCCCTACTGCACCATTTTGTAAATGACACACCACTGTGCATGCGATTTGACTTATATTATGCCCATCTTAAAGCACCCTTCTTGTTGGACTATACATATTTTATAAGTGTCGGATATACATATGTAAATTTCACATTATAACTAAAAACTTAAAGTCACACAACCTTAAAGTCTTATATTTTTTATATAGATACCATAATCATTATCAGTTTGTAAATTATGTTGCAAAAATATAAAATTTTATCTAGATTACATAGTTGAGTTGTTTTAACGTGTCTGTAGCTATGTATTTAGTTTTATAAATATAAAACTAAATACATACTAAATACAGTTTATAATTAACGTAATATAATACGTTAAATTATGTTATTAAATGTATTTTAAGCGAGCAGGTAGTGAAGAATCAAGTATCTTTTTAAAGTATCTTTACCAAATTTTCTTATAACAAAATATTCTACAATGAGAAAAATATGCAATGATTAATAAAAGCGATAGTTATATATAAAAGCTTCCTCGGGTATTTTAAATAACGGAAAAACAGCTCTTCAGTTCTATAACTTTAATATTTGCTTTCTATACACCACTGTATCTTAAAATAGAAATGTACTTGTCAAGGCACAAGCAAAGAA
>DWQW01010284.1:0-12275 GCA_018249695.1 Heliconius erato demophoon | reverse complement strand
ATTTTCACTCGCTTTACTTTTTGAACGCCATTGTCAATTCTCAGAAACTTAATTTTTGGTAAAAGTTAGCATGAGTATATGAAATAAATTATTGTTAGTATGTTTTATAAGGAACACAAGTTTTGAGTATCGGTGCCATCGCGGCCCAGTTGTTGTTGGGTGGCTTTATAGATTTAAAAAACAGTTTAGCGCTATGTTCCAGAGGTCCCCAATTTTGTCTTGATCACTTATATAATATATTAATTAATAAGATCTAAGTAAATATTTAAAAATATAATAAATGAACGTATTTTAATAGATTTAAACGTCAAAATAATTTGTTTGACAGAGGAACCAATCCAACTGTAAACAGAAATTGTATCGTCTTCACCGAGCCGGCGGGCGGCTTCATCGCCCGCGCTTTTCCCACTTACCGTACCACTGGCTGGGAACCATTGCTATATTCCGTATGTAAAATTGTAGACAGAGGGGCCCTATTATTAAGACTCCCGTTATCCACCTAATTTTCGAGACAATGACATTTCTGTTGTTTAGTGAAACTTAAAAACGCATTTTATTTTGTTATCATAACATGAAAGTCCAAATAATTTCACAGACTTAATCTATTTATCAAATCATCCTAAAATTATGATATGGGTTATATGAAAAGTTCAAAAACTAGTCACTTCCGGCGTCAGCGTGTTTTCCTACGACTCTGTTTCTAGGAAATTATTATCAAACATAGTAGTTAAATATCAAGGCTGTAATTTAACCAAGATTAAATTTAACTAAGATATACTTTGACATCACCTGCGATGTAATGGTCATATCGATCTGTTTGCCGTCTATTTAAAATTATTACAATTTAGGTTTCTTAGAGACCGTCGTAATGCAGGGGCACAGTGTTTACTGTAAGCGAGACGATTTTGGGTTCGATTTTCAATTAGGACAATAAATTTTACCAAAGCAAGGAAATTAAAATATAATTTCCTACGTTTAGTAAGTAGAATTGAGTCCAACCACTAAATACGCAATATTTGCAGTCTATAAAAGGATCTGCAGATTAAAAATGACATTATTATGCAAATTAAACAATCCTGCGTAAAACATACATACGTAAATACATACAAAAATATATTTATAGATATTAGTAAAACATTTATCTGTGATTCATTATTTAATAGACTAATTCATGCGAGTAAGCCTTCGAAGTGGAGGCATCGTCATACTAGTGACGTCACCGTGTTTTCCTTTTACGTAGTCGTGAGTCATCGCCCACCCCCTCTATAACGAGAATAAGTTTTTATATAATATTTTTAAATTATTATTCATATGGCTAAAATTATAAATATTACACATATTTATAATTTTAGCCATTTTTGTAAGAATAAACGTATAGCCTTAGTAAATCGGGGTGTTTAACTAACTATGATTAAGACGCCGGCTAAGTATCCTCCCCCACTTCTTCTCAGGTATAAACTGGTGGTATATTATTTGATATCCGAAAAATTAAACTTGTAATTTCTCATTTTAAAAAACTTTGACTGTATATATCAAAATTTGTATACAACATGTCATCATATTCTTTCTGAATTCCATTTATTCTTAGCTAGATGAAATTTAACTTTTTTACTGAATCACACAGTCCATTATTCTTTTAAATAATTCCTGTATTACATTAATCATTAAACATGACTCTATACATATGAACAAAAAAAACAAGATTTAAAACGACTAACTCCTACATCCATCAGATGACCAAGAATTGTGCAATATCTAATGTTAAGGAACCTAATGTTAACAGAGTAAGTAAACAGAAATCATCATATCCCGAATGAAAATCGAACCCAAGTCTGACTAAACTGGTGTGTTTTTTTTAGTTTCTCACGATTGCCTTCTAAATACAAAAATTTTATAAATCGAAACATATTTTCTAATAATCCATGTTTTTCTTAAATTGATGTACGCAGCGTGAACATAAAAGGGTCAGCAGAGGGAACCTATTGTTAAGACACTTCGATCCCACTAAAACACTTCCCGTTCCCCACTTTCAGCTAAATTGAGTGGCGGAATTGAACGCCTCGCCTCGATACCAGAGCATAGAAATGAAAATATTAAATATTTAATTTCTAAAACTAAAACTAAACTGAAATAAAACTAAAATATAAAAAAAAATAAAGAAACGTTAACGATTACGTAAGACCACAAGTTCACTTCCCAGTTGAAGCACATTTCCGAGGTTCAAGGCTCGATAATTGCACCGGAATATTACGTAAAGTGCGTGCTACTTTGTTTATACTCGTATCTAAGAAATCGATCAGCTTATAGTCATTTTATATATTTTTTTGTATTAGTTCTTATATTACATGCTTAGTTAATTGTTTAATTACTCACAAATACATTTATTTTATAATGCAATTCAATTATTTTAATTGTTAAATCGTTGTTGATTATTTAATTACGATTTAATTGTTTTGATACAGATTAGTTTCAGAAATAAATATAGATATTATAAGAAATTTTTACCTATTTTTTTTTCCTGGCCTCAAGAAATTTTGATTTCTGTTTTCCACCTATTTTAAGATATTGTGTGTATATTTTTAATTTACTACTTGGAGGAAGATGTAGAATAGTGTCTTAATGATTAGACATCATCTAATATTATCTCTGCCTACTTCTATATGCGGGAAGCGCAGATTAAAAAAAAATGAACTATAAACATAGTACCCATACCTACAGTAGTACCTATCTGTTAGATCAAAGTAGGCATATATCATAGTCAAATAGTACAGCATCTTACGCGACGGTTGCAGGTTCGAACTCTCATACGAAATGTAATTAAAATTAAATTAAATCAAAATAATATAATTAACATTTAACTTACTTTTATTTCCACACTTAAAGCGCGGCGTTGAGTTCCACTGCTCATATTATAATGCCCTGAAAATTGGGCGGAAAGTGAGAAACGGAGTGTTAGGTTATTAGGTTCCTAGTGATTACCTTGAGACTCTATTCTTTGCGAGAAAATAACATGAACCGGAATTTAAGTATAACTTAGGTATAATTGGTTTCAAAGATATACATACATGCGTATGTATATCATATATGGTCATCGAGAGCTCTTCCTTGTCGGGTCGACGTCTGCCTTTCTCTTTGACGTTTGATGCAGAAGTGCATTAAATGGTAGAATTTAAACGAGTTGACCCGGAATAGCTAATATACTGTGTGATTTTAATTCAACGTTATATTTTTATGGTATTTTTTTATTAATAAGTATTAGTGTGGGATACAGCGTGAAGCTAATTTTAAGTATTAGATAAGTGTCTTTATTTATCTAGTATTTATTAATAAAAAAAAGTATATGATAATAGTACAGTTTCATATGTTGTCTTGTAAACCTAGCTGGTAGTCACCGATAATTTAGTGTTAATATAGTATCTCGTTCTACTTATTCTGCCAATACTTAAAACAACGCTGCGCTTACCAGAGCAGGGAAATGAAAATAGTTTATTAGCCCAAATGAGGATCTAATCTACATACAACCTGTGCAGTTACACTGAAACGTATTTTCGTAGTCCGCTGTAACGCAGTGGCAAAAGCATGAGACTTTAAACGCGACGGTTGTGGGCTAGATTCCCGCTCGAGGGAATTAATTATGTAATATTACCATTTTCTCACTCTGGTAAGGTCAGGTGGGCATTGAGTTCTACCACTCAACTCAACTCAAAGTGTCTCGATTCAGTGGAAAACGGGAAACGGAATGTCTTTACACTAAGTACCTTCAGCATATTCTGCTATATACGGGATGTAGCGCGACACTAATAAAAAACTAAATGTTCGTTTACGCTGTCCCGTATCTTATACCTACAAGTATATTGTATAAAGTCCAAGTCTAAGAGAGAGTCTAGACTAGAGAATCCAGGCTGCTATAATACATGTAATACATACACAATATTCATCTACATAATAGTAAAGTGCGACGGCCTTACGTTTTGAAGCGTTTTTTAGTGTCCGTATCCGGTCAGAAAGTGTTTTCTTTTAGTTTGCAATGCGTGCGCATATGCGCGTGCGTTGAAAGTGCGCCGCGCTAGGAATAATAAGAGGGTGGGTTCATTGAATGGTCTTTATTGTGTTATGTCAACGTTTTCATTATTTAATATTTTCATTTCTTAGCTCTGATGTCGAGGTACAGCGCGGTGTTGAGTTCCGCCATTCATCACGCAATCCAGAATTGGGTGAAAAATTGGGGGTAGGGTTTCTTAACATTAGGCTCCCTATGCAAACCCGGGTAAAACCGTGAAGCTGAAAAAAAATATTTTCATGTTACTAATAGGTATACCATTAAAGTAATTGATTAAGGTTTATTTTTTGTATTTTGAGGATTCCGTACCTCAAAAGAAAATTGATTTCTTATAGGATCACTTTGTTGTCCTCTGTCCGTCGATTTTTTAAATTGACTGCGTGTGACTGTAAACGTGACGGTTAAATATTTAATATTTTCGGCGTTGAGTTCTGCGGCTCGACTGCTAGGTTCTTTATATCTGTCTATAACTGCCAAACTTGCTATATGCTGAGTTTTAACATTATTTAATAAAATGAAACATTAATTATAGCTAATATTAAGTTATTTGCATTTTTATTAACGTCATGGAAGTAAACTGCTAACAAATATGCTCTATTCTATTTCTTTTTCTTTCGTCTAAATATTTACTTCTAATAAATAGTTACATTACAGTGCACATATGCAGATTCTCTTAAAACAATATAAAATAAAAAATAAAATGGTATATGAGTAATAAAACTTATCATCGCTTGAAATTTTAAAAAGACTAGACCAAAGACGTACCTAAAAAAGTTGCTATAGAAAAATGTTAGTCATAATTGAAAACCGCTAACAAATATAAGTAGAATGTACTCACATTCAAAGTCTTTCCTTGTGTTCCAAATATTAACTTTTAATAAACATTGACATTACAGTGCACAAATAAAGAATTCCTTGAAGCAATGTATATAAAAAAAATAAAAACAACATTTATTGAGTTATAAAAACCTATCATCACATGAAATATTAAAGTTTTTGCATCATTATAAATTATGACATACTTTGTAAAAGTCACGTATGCTTAATTTCCTTTAAAACAAACCGCATTCACTGACAAAGGATAACAAAAGTTCCTGAATCGCGTGATATTAGGCTCCTCACACACTGTGTAAATGAGCAATGAACGTGGCCTTCTCGGCGTTTTCCTTAAGTAAAACAAAAAGTAAGTGTGGCCCTCGTGGTGCAGGGGCACAAACGTGTGGCTGTATAAGCAACGGCTGCGATTTCAGCATTTCAATACACAATGCCTGCGGAATTCGGCTGAAAGTGAGGAACGGAGTGTCTTAACACTAGGTTTCCAGATTATATCTATTCATTTTTTCCATCTAAACACTAAGTGACTTTTTGGTCCAATCAAGAAATTGTCAAAAACATTCATTTCTATTATTACATATCTGAGTTTCAAAACTTTATCGCCTGGATATTGAGAGATGTATGGAAAAAATCTAGTGATAAATCACTTATAAATCTGAAACCATATACTACATGAGCTATACTGTACTTTTTCATTTAAAAATACGTCTCGCTTTTCCTTATACGGTAGACTGATAGTGTGTTTACAGCCTAAGCGTCCGCCAGCATCGTACGACGACCTCGCTGACGTAACAAGCCTTGAACTGCAGTTGAATCAGTTTGAATATTCTTTGTATTGAATAATATCCTTGTTTATGAGTAATTTTATTACTTCGTATTATGTTGTGTGTTCCTTTCTGTGCTCTTTATTCTGATTATTTGTGTGTAACAAAAACTAATGTATTTAAAAAATATATATTCCCCTTTTTCGTGACGTCATTTTAGCGGAAATGGAACTTATAAGTAATATTATATTAATTAAATTTCAATGACATTTAAAAAAATGGTCTACATTGTAAATCATACAACGAAGACTTTAAGAAGAGTGACGAATTACTGATCGTTCCGGCAATAAGAAATATTTAATGATAGGGACAGGCGCTTAGATCCATTTTTCTTACTCAAATTGGCCATCGTAGCGCAGTGGCACAACGTCAGACTGTAAACGTATCGGTTAGGTAGGTCGGTAGGTTCGAGTCTCACTCGTGGGAATTAATTACTTTCATTTCCTCGCTCTGGTAACAAAATAAAATCGCGGCATTGAATTTCGTCACTCAACACGCAATGCCAAGACCAAGAGCAGTGTCAATATATTACACGATTTTAAATTTAAAAAAATCGAAAGCAGCAAAGGACTCATTTATCCAAATATTTGTTCACTTAAATCATAAATGGTCATTGATTCTTGAAATTGTATTAATTAAAATGATTTAGTGGATTGTTTCATTGTATATATTTTTTAGCTTCCGAGTGGGCAGAGGGAACCTGGGAATATAGTTTTAAGGCACTCCATTCCCGTCAAAAGAGTTCTGTTTCCAACTTTCCACCGAATTCTGGAGTGGCGAAACTCAATACTAGGTAGGCAAGAACCTAAAAATATCAACTAACATTAAATGTTTCATATAGTGAACAGTTTAAAAAAATATTAATCACAACGCATATGTAACATATTTTATGTAAAATTTATTAATAATTATGGTTTAGTTATAATACATTTATTTATAGGCTAATTATAAAATTTAATTTAAATTGAAGTCAGTGATGTAATAATTTATTATATATATTTATAAATTCCGTTTTCGAATAATATATAAGTTTAAGGTAAAATACTCTAATTAAACTTTTTGGGAAAATTTTACAATATTACAAAATGTGGTTATTGCCAATTTTAGAAACATTCGGTTGATGGTTTAAGGGGAAGTACATACATACGATATGAATTTAAATATTTCTTTGAATTAAATGTGATCACTTTAGTATGAGGATAGTAACCTGATGATGTGTATTTGTTTTATATTATATAATAAATGCCTTTATTAATATATTAAAAACCTAATTAATTATTTGGTCCTTAATTGATTTGGTCGAACGCGCTAATCTCTGAACCAATTGCTTTAAAATAAAAAATAAACATTGTTGTTGGAAGTTCTTTCGTCAGCACAGCTGCGCGTTTGGCCGTACACAATGCAGTTTTGGTACCGACTCTGTTATACGGCAGCGAAACGTGGGTATTACAGAAGAAGAATGAAAGAAAGATGAATGCTGTGGAGCTGCGATCTCTTCGTAGGATATGCGGAGTCAGCTTAGCTGATCGAATCCGCAATGAAGAGGTACACAGAATGGCAGGTACTAGCGTGGATGTCACGATGAGAATGAAGAAGAACGTGCTCAGCTTGTTCGGCACGTCAAACGAATGAGTGATGAAAGAATGGTAAAAAAGATTTGTGTTGGAAAAGTGAGCGGTAAGAGAGGTAGGGGGAGACCTCGGTTGACCTTCGAAAACACAGTATCAAAGATACTGGAGGAAGGTCACGTAAAAAGCATGAGGACCCCCCGAAGGGCATGTATGAAGAGGTTGATGACAGTGGACGAGGCGAAAGAGGTATGTAGAGACCGTAGCGTGTGGCGCTCCGTTCTCTCTGACTACCCCGCATGGCACGCGCATATCTTACTATTAAATAATAATTAAATCATAAGTCTATAGTAGTCTATTAAGTGTGTCCACTTAGTTTATTGTTGGTTACAAATGTAAACAACTAGTTATTACTTTCTTTATTGTTTTTGATGTATTTTTTTTTTCAAATTCATATGGTGCAATCAGCCGCAGTAGCTATGAACAGATGTTTGATGTAAATTGAATTTAGAATTTTAAAGATTACATTTTTATTCTAGGTAACTATTCAGTTAGCCTATGAAATGGATATGTACGAAAAGAATATTTTTAAAATATACAGAGGCCTGGAAATATGTAAAGCCAGTCATAGTACAGGGGCACAAGCATGGTACTCTGAACGCGCCAGGATGTGGGTTCGATTCTCACTCGAGGAAATGAAATATTTAATAGAAAGATAACGATATAATATCATACATATTATATTCATAAGTAATTCGTTAGTATGGCCTCTATTGCTTAGTCATGAGATGTTTTGTGTACTTAATATTTGCACTAGCACGAAACAAATATTAAATACATAAAACAGTGCAATCGTGCCTAGCGATGTACTAACATAGCTACGGCACGACTGCGCTGTTAGCACTCATAACGTATGAGCAAATATAGGAGACAAACTCTAAATACGCAATTCTACTGTGCTTCCTAACCAAAGTAGTTTAGTGTGCTATGGGAAATTTGCATAGAATTTTTTGTATGGATATTCTATACAGGCTTACTATGTTATTGTTACATTTTGAAAATGATCGTCACACTTGTTATATATTATATATAAAGCTCTTCTTCTAACTGACTATAATGCTCGTATTTTAAAAAATATTTCTATATTTACTTAAAATAAATATATGGTCATGGAATTAACTAAAGGACTCTGGCTAAGCTAAGTCAGAATTTCTGAATAAGCTCAAGACCTCCATTTTTTTACGGAACACTCGGTGGGCAATTCCGACTCGCGCTTATCCGGTTT
The DNA here is from genome assembly GCA_018249695.1 of Heliconius erato demophoon. Classification (NCBI taxonomy): domain Eukaryota; kingdom Metazoa; phylum Arthropoda; class Insecta; order Lepidoptera; family Nymphalidae; genus Heliconius; species Heliconius erato. The sequence goes on along the minus strand of DWQW01010284.1, from coordinate 3,704 downwards.
TCTTTTGTAATTCAACGTAACGGGGCACGGTAGTGTCCCCAGATATACAGTGCGCGAAGCAAAGCACCTGGCAGCAGGCCTGTAAATGCGGCTTTTGTAGGTTTATTTCGTATCTGGGATATAAAATATTAAATATGCATAGTAGTATAGCAAAGCGAGGCGTTAAATTCCATCAATTAACACACAATGTCTCGACTATACGGAGTGTACCATTTTGAACCCAAGCAAAGATAGTAAGTGCCGAGAACTAAACACCGCTTTATCTAAATAAATAAAAAAAAGAAAAAAAAATATTTCGCAGATATCAATGCTGCTATTATTTCGGTAAGGCAAATTATCGTGCATTTTTAAAACTACATATTTCAAACTTTTAAGCCATGATAATTAGAAGTATATTTTCATATGGTAAACAAAAAGTTAAAACTCTTATTTAAAGGATAAAACACATCAAAAACTTACACACACAAAATTACACACGCAAAATTTAATTAAAACACCGCCGTCGCTTAATTGGGAACTGAGCACCGTATGAATATGATTCAATAAAATTCGTATAATTTTGTCTCCTCGATCGTTAATTAGAATAGGTGGAATATTTATAAATGCACTAAAAATGGAGAGTGAAATGTAGTGATAAATAAATATCGAGAATTATAAACAAAATATTTTACTATCTAAATTGTATATTATATCGAAAATAATACACAAAAGCTTTTTGTCTTTGAAATTATTGAATGATGAGCGTTTATTAGAAAATGGTAGAACAGTTTATCTATATGTTTATCAATAAATAATTTGATTTTTTTTATTGACTTATGAAAGTAAAATAAAACATAGAAACAGATGTTTCAAAGAAAGTATTTTTGAAATTCTACTTCTGAGCTCTTGAGTTTGATACCCATATAGTGGTATTTGAAACGAAAAGAATTTTTTTTTCAGTAATTCCAATGGCGTCCCACAGCCGTCATAATTGTTTTTTTTTTCAAACGTCACCTATTTATGAACACTTAGGATGCTAATACAAATCTAACGATACCTCAAATATGTAAATCCGTTCAGCGGTTCTAGAGATATGAGATAATAAAGAATATTACATACATACATATAAGATTCGCGCGAAAAGCATAATCCTTCCTTAGCAGTCAGGAAAAATAAAAAAAATATAGATATTGTTACAAAACATTAAAACAATTTCGTCCACCGCTTTCCGCCGAATTCTTCAGGTATTGTTTGTTGAGTGGCGGAACTCAACGCCACGCTTTGAAATGTGAACAAAAAAAGAGAAAATGAAATTAAGAAGTATTTCATTCCTCCGAGTGAAATTCAATCCACATGGTTATGCGTTGTTTTACAAAATGGTTCCAGAAAAAAATGGTACGGCGGTGCTTTGCTTCGCGCACTGTATATCTGGGGACACTACCGTGCCCCGTTACGTTGAATTACAAAAGAAAACCGGATAAGCGCGAGTCGGAATTGCCCACCGAGTGTTCCGTAAAAAAATGGAGGTCTTGAGCTTATTCAGAAATTCTGACTTAGCTTAGCCAGAGTCCTTTAGTTAATTCCAAGGCATACGCTTGTGTCATTGCACCACGACGACTTCAAGATAAACATTTAAAATATTTTTTTTTGAAACTATTCGCAGTTAAAGTTAAAATAGAGAAAAAATATTTGAAGATATAATTCTTTTGCGATTACGGCTTCGTTAAATCTTCAGAACTCGAAACTAATCGAACTTTATCGAAGTACTGCTGCTCGTGTTCGATTCTCAATTGACACCAGCTGCCTTTGGCAGTGCTCTCGTTCTAGGTATCTCCGACTTAAATGAAGAAATTCACATCTTAGAAGACGATAAAAATATAACTGATCTGCAGTTGACAGTCCACCCAAAATAGTGTTAGCTAAAGGACTTAGTAATTAAAATATTATATACCTTAATATTATATAACTTATAAATAATGAAACAGGTTTCATGCACTCTAAATATTAGGCAGAATATTTCAACATGTTTCCGTACAAATCTATTTGAGACAATCTTAGACAAATGGCGATTGCAATAAATCGTCGTATTAATATTTATATTACATACATTTGAAATCAAACTGTTCACTTTATTAAACATAATTCACATAATATTATATTGCCTATGGAGGTAGAAAACTTCTATTACCATTAGATTATACAAATAATTTTGTATAAAATGTTGACCAATGGATGATAAATGAGTTACTAACATTTTTTACAAGTGGTCAAACGTTATAAACGCTATGCTTAACAAACTCTTACGATAGGTAATAAGTATCTTACTTATTAAGCTAACGAATTTTTGTCTCGAAGGCTTTATTCAGCTGTTTAAATATGACGCATTTTCATAATACTAAGACAGAAGCGCATTACCGCGCGCTATCAGCGTGCGCTTCATATTTGTTTAAGTAATATACAAATATTGAACTTGTTAATAAACAATAAACTAAAGTATATTTATCATATGATATAATGGCCACAAATAGTTCTTTGAATTGTGGCGATATTCTTCTCGCAATTTGTCTCATATTTTTACAAAAATCGAATCAAAAATGCAAAACAGAAAGTATAATAAAATTTTAAAAACCAAAAAATATAATATACTATTGTATGTGCTTCTGCTGTGACAATTTTAACACAAACTAAATATTAATAGAAAGGCTTTTAGCAACACAATACTACTTCATGCTTGGAATACGCCAGTGAACAATTTAGATGTTTTTGTACACAACACGTCCGTCATGTTAAAAAAGTGTATAGTACAGCAACAGATTATAAATGTTGTCTCGTTTCTTTGTGGTGTCCAAACGTATACAGGAAACAATTTCACTTGCTTTTATATGTTCTAGTTGAATGAATTCGGATTTTATTTTTGGCACAGTTGGAATGTGATCGATAACATGACATTACCAATTAATTTCAATCGAAATATTTTTTTATGTCCAGCTGGTATTTGACTATTAGGGTGATATTTATTTCGGTGCCTGGTGGTAAAAAATAACGTGTCTTAATAATATTAACGAGTCGAGTCGATAAAGCTTTACTACAAAAATATTATCTGGGCTAAGTATTTTATCTAAAATTTGGCATATTATGGATATTATCCATTTTTTATAACATAATTTTATAGTGTACACTTACATATAATTACTTTATGTGTACAAATCCAAACAATTATTTTTTTGCTTTGTTTTTATTGCGATATCTGAGATAATTAATAAATTTTAATAAATGGTAAAACAACTAAAGATATTTTACCAAAATGTAAGAGGTATACGGACTAAAACGAATGTTATTTATCTTGCACTTCTGAATACTGATTTCGATGTTATAGTTTTTAGTGAAACCTGGCTCAATGACAGCATATCATGTAGTGAAATAATTGACAATCGTTACACTGTCTTTCGCCGAGATCGTGAGTCTGCCGAAAGTTGTAAATCAGATGGAGGAGGCGTATTAATTGCAGTTTCTAAGCGATATAAGAGTTGCCGAATCGATTCCTGGGAAACCAGATGTGAAGATCTTTGGGTGAATATTGTAATGGACTTATCAACAGTCTCTATATGTGCAGTTTATATTCCGTCGCCTTTAAAATATGAAGTACTGGAAAACTATATAAACAATGTGGAACGGATTGTCGATAAACAATCATATACTATTCTAATAGGAGATTTTAATATACC
>DWQW01010283.1:0-12276 GCA_018249695.1 Heliconius erato demophoon | reverse complement strand
TTTCTTAGTTGGAGTACTTGTGCGGTCATGAAAAAAAGAACAGTTCAGAGCTCATTAAAAATAACTCATTAAAAAAATATTGAAAAAGATATTTCTGATACACATGTTTTAAATACCCGTATTGTAAACAGTAATGCAAGTAATTTCATTAATTAATAATTATTATCAACATATCAGAATGTGAAAAGGAAAATTTCTGTTGTTTAGTATTTTGTGCCTAAATCTATAATAATGTAATTTCATAAATAAATCTATTTATTTCATTAAACAGTAAATTGAATAAGTGTTTTTTATTTGTAAAATAATATATTTTTTGAGGCGAGTCGTGACGCACTTTGTGCCCAAGTGTGACTGTAAAATCGACTGGTTGTGGGTTCGATCCCCATTCGAGGAAATTAAATATTTATGTAAATTTATATTTTCAATTCTGCGCCCTGGTGTAAAGGCAAAGCGTGGCGTTGAGTTCCGCCACTTAGTAACGGAATATTTTTTTTATTAAAAATACATATTTTCGAGAGTTTGGGGTTAGGTTACGGAACCTAAAAATGTCATATGATATATAAAATAGTAGAGTTAAGACCGTCGTGGTGCAAACGAGCGACTGTAAACGCGACGGTTGTGGGTTCAGTCAAGATTTGGTTTTCTTTTTTCGTTTTGGTAACACGACAAAATTGCGTCTAAGAAACGATATATAAGCGAAATATAAGTATAACGTAGCTATTAGTAGCGCCGTTCTCTCTGAGCTGCGCCGCTTGGGATAAAGCGTGAAGTTAAAAAATAAAAGCTTAAAAAAATAAGTAATACCTACATTTTTAAGCTTCCGTTTACTTCAAGGGCTCAAATAACAAATAATAGATATTTTTTGTATGATTCATGAGCTTTAACATATTTTGAAAGATAACAATAAGGGTTTTTTTAAAAATATTAATCTACTTGTTTAGAATTCCGTGGGTTGTTGATAGTATTCATAATATCACTAAAACTGTTTCCTTTGATAACTTTGACCATTCCGTTTTTGACAAAGATTAATAAATGCAGATGTGGTATTTAAAATAACCTTCTTTTTCAGCTTTACGATATTACCTGCAGATAGGAGGATAGCCTGGGGGGACCTGGGTACCTAATGTTAAGACTTTATAGGGAGTGGATTCTCCACTTTCTGCCGAAGTATTGCATGTTGCATTATCAGAGGAGGAAATAAAAAAAAAATTATGTTATAGAGTTTGAATACGGAACGTCAAATTTTTGACTTGAGTGTATTCAGAGGATGGCAGCATTGTCAGTTGTCAATGTCATTCTTATAAAAGTGGGAACGAGCGATGCGGACTTCAACTCTCCTTCGAGTGGCATACTAAACGGTTGTACTAAGACGTCATCTGACTTCAGCGCGTTCCGAGTATGAAGGAAGGCGGAGAAGGAAGGCGAATAAGCGGGATTCCGCTTATTTTTATAAATATAAGTGCAAAATACAAAACTGAAAACAACAATTTTCATGTATGCTTCTAACAAATGAGATATCTTATAAAATTATTTAAAACCTGGAAGCTAGTGAATTTCTCTTTCAAAGTAAGAAAGTATGAATAGATATTCCTGATTGACTATTTGACATTATTTAAATAAAATCTAATTATCAAAATCTTTATTAAAATGTATTAATGGAATTAATGGAATAAAATGAAATCCTTGTGTCTGGTTAAATAAAGAAGTAGTTTAGTATAGTAGAAGTAGTTAAAAATAGATTATCTTTAACAGTTCTTAATAAGTTAATTTTAAATTTACGATCTCCCTAGTTTAGTTCTTTCACACCCTTTAATTGTGTTGCAACACAAAAATAAGCAAGAAAATCCAATAATTTTGTTTAATTTCTTCATTCATATTAATTTAAATAAAAAAAAATGTTTCATAAAAAAAATGTTCTTTATTTATTTTACGCACAAAGTAAAAAAAAAGGCGCTGGATGCGCAAGCGCCGCTTTATCAGTTCTAGTAATTTGACGCATCCATTATGTTATATAGTATCTCTTGTGAACGGACAGTTTATTTCAAAATGTGCCGCGGTCAGAGCAATTTCTAGTCCCGCGTAGGACCAAATTTAATTGGTGAAATTACATTTTTTTGATGACTTTGTGTGTATTTATTAATTTAAAAATGTTTATCAAGTGCATTTTGTTTTTCTTTATTTTTGGACCAATTACTGCAGGTTAGTTATACTTTATTTAACTATAATTAAATTTAAAAATAATTATTTTCTATTATTTTTATAATTATACAAGTGATTTTAAATTTAAGACCTTCTGTTGTTCTATTTTTTATTTATAGTTTTGATCAAAATTTGATAAAATATTTATTAGTTGGAAGAAGCGGAAATAATTACTACAATGTAATAATGACTGGCGTCATTAAATGTATAATGTATAAACGTCATTATATTTTTTTAAAATAGAATTTATAGCGCGTAATTGTAGTTTTCAGATTCAGTAAAGCTTATACATAAATTGCTTAGAACTATTAAACATTTTTTATTTTTATATTTAAACATAGTGCAATTTAATAGATAAGATGAAAAAGGTGAAATATTTACAGGTATAAAGTATTTATATACTTCTTAAACACATAAGGCTAATTTTCAAGCACCATATATTTTTAAATGTATATATATAAATAGCAAAAAAAAAATGTCAAAAAATATGTATGTATTTCTCCCTTTTTTATTTATTACACGCTGTCATCAAAACCAAATGTTATTTTTATTGCATGAAAGTTTATTTCAAATATCTATATAGTATATATTTTTTAATTTCTTTGTTCTGGTGCCGAGGGAAAGTTAAGTTTTACCGCTACGTAAAGCTTCCATAATTCGGGGGAAAGGCCCCCATCTGCCTACCCTATTATATGCGGGATACAGCGTGACGCTGAAAAAGTTATCTATAGTTGTAAAATCTAAAATGTATACAAATATGTGAAAAATAAAACAACTATTTGTAATGTTTAGACTGTTTATAGATACATATGGTTTATTTAAGGCAGACTGAAACTGACAAATTTTAAAAATACTACTGCTAATACTTTTGTAGAATCGTTATAAAATTTACTAACAACTTAACAGGAGTATAGCATGAAGCTGATATGATTAGAGTTTTGGAGTTAAATATTTTTTTACGCTTTATTCATGTTCCGCCAAAATTCGAGATATTATTAAGTAGCGATACTCAACATCGCTCTATCTTACCAAGACGAGGAAATCAAAATAATTAGTTACTCCGACTTAAAATCGATTATATAATTATCGATATTATTTATACAAAAATACAATCCTAAAACCTAATTATTAAATTATTTAAAACATACAATTATATTTGTAACAAACATGAAATGTATAAGCTTTATCGGCCGGACGCACGCTCTTGACGATTTGCCCTCGTATAGGACTTCCGTTGTCCTGCGTGGGTGGTACCTTAAATGACCTCCATAGCCATGGTGACACCTCATCTGCTAGGTTTCCATCTATTTTCCATTCTGTGAAGGAAAAGATTAATTAAAAATCATAAACTGGCTGAATTTGCAGTGACTTTGTAAAATCGGTTAAGTTTAATGTTAATTTAATGGAATGGTCTCTTTACGGTTGCTTCTTATTTTAAGTGCGCTTATAGTTTATCAAATAAACTTTATTTGATATCATCTACTGATATTTAAGCAAATAAATTGAAATATTTTGGGGATGACGTCGCGTAGCGGCACAGAATTTTGTTGCAATAGCGACAATTGTGGGTTCGATCCCCAGTCGGGGAAATGCGTTGTTTTTAGTTTCTCGCGCTGGTAACAAAATAAAGCGGCGTTTATTTCTGTTGGTTCTGTAGAGTACGGAGCTTCATAGCACTAGACTCACTGTGTAAATAATTTATTATTTCCATGACTTGAATTGATGAAAACTTTCATTTAAAAAAAAATTACGATTAGGTACGATAATTAGTTTTCAGGAAACCTTCGACGTAATCTAAAAAGCAATTAATTATTATTATTTGTATATATAATTAAAATACATTTTATAATTAGTTCCCTTACATTTTATTTCCTTATTTAATATCCTTATTAATATTAACAACCCATTTCAATAAATAACATTATGTTTTTAACATTTTTAAAGTACTATACATATGCACAAAAACAATCTTTTTTTAAAAAACGTAGAAAATTTTTTGAACGTAACGAAATTTAAACCCGCGCTTTGTGGATACCGACCTAGCTCTCTAACCAATAAACCATACGTTCTCATCAAACTACGTCGAAATTTTTATACGCTTATTACAACTAATTTACTGTGCTACTAATACATTTTATTTATGTTCCAGATTATTCCTCATTTTCATTGTCCAGCACCTGTACCATACCGCGATTGGACCATGGAAGAGTCAAAGTGAGGCAACGAGCGCGTCTCGTCAAGTTCATGTGCCTGGCACGATACACTCTAGTTGGTAACAGTTACGCAACTTGCAGGAACGGCCAGTGGGACGTACAGATACCTGTTTGTATACGTAAGTAGAATAATTTTTCTTATTATATATTTATATTAATTTCACGCTGCATCACTTATATAACAGAAATGGGTAGAGGGAACCTAATTGAAAGACACATTCCCAGACTAAGTTCCCTACCTTCATCTATTATTTATTATTATTATTATATTATTCATTTAATTTTTATGTATGTCTTATATCAAAGTTACTATCCAAACAGGATTATACTTTATACTCACTTCCAACATCAGAAGGTGAAAATGTGTATAAGGTTTCTATTCTTATTTACTTTACTGAGGTCTGTAAAAACACGGTTGTTGGAGGTTTAATTTCAAACTGACAAAATAATCACTATACCTATAGATATCATGCCTCATCTACAAAATATTATACGTACACGTGACAGTTGTGCTTTCGATTCCTGCTCGCTCTTGTAACAAGGCATGGCACAGTGTCGTGTTCCGCTAATCAATAGCAATGTCACTTTTTGCTTTTTTTTTAATACTTAAAAACCTTTTTAATATTTGTATCCAGGGTCAGGATGTTCAGACGCTCCTGAAATTATAAACGGATTGCAGATACCTAGCTATCACAATGCTTGGATCACGTACTTCTGTTTGCCAGGATATAGGCTAAAAGGTTCCGCGGCAATATACTGTGATGGCAGAAGGTGGAACGCTTCGGCTCCCATATGCGTGGGTAAGTTATGAACTTTATTTTTTAATTATCTATTATAACTGGCTTGTGAAATGTGTTTTTTTATTTTTGACATTGTATAGTGAGTAGCAAAATGTAGAGCCGCACTTTGTTTTACCTAATAGACGCAACCCCTACTACGCAACGAATTTTAATGCAATTTTTAGTCAAAGACGATATAATTCCAGAGTTTTTTTAAATTATAATACGCATATTGTATTAGTAGAGGCCAGTCGTGGCGCAGTGGCACGAAGTGTGACTGTAAAACCGACTGGTTGTGGGTTCGATCCCCACTCGAGGAGATAAAATATTTACCTAAATTTATATTTCCATTTCTTCGCTCTGGTGTCGATGCTAAGCGTGGCGTTGAGTTCTGCCACTCACGCAATGCCTCCAGAATTCGGCAGAAAGTGGGGAACGGAGTGTCTTAACACTAGGTTCCCTCTGCATACCCTGCTGAGTGCGGGATACAGCGTGAAGCTGATTTTTATTTTCATATTGTATTAGAGTAAACCCAAAAATATTCTTTGCATTTTATATATATGTATATACATTATTATTAGAATATATTATAAATTATATGTTGTTATTTACATTCTAATATTCTTAAATTCATTCTTACATAATACTACGCCATTTTGCACATTGGAAAATACTCACGTCTGAGATAGTTGGTTTCCCCAACATGACACTGTTTTGTCTATAATTATTATCCACGCAATTTGTATTTACATCAGAGTCGTCATCCTTGATCTACACTCTGATAAGAATTATACGTAATTTTCTTATCTTCAATCATCTCCTGCTTTTTTTATTATTTCTTATGTTTTAATATTTTGCCCAGCATGCCATTGCCAGTCAGATGTCCCGATTTTGCCGGGAAGTCCCGATTTTTAGCCCAAAAATGAAGGGCATCGATCGGGACAGTCATAGCCCCGCTTTTTACGGATTATTCCCTGTACTAATATATCATAGAAATACAAATAGGTACATTCATAAGCTACTAATAATTGTTCTGAAGATTATCTACCTTACATATTATGGTAAACAAAAATTAAATATAGTATATATATATATCACCCTCATGGTCGATACGAATTAAAATAATAGTCATATATGGGTACATGACATTAAACATGGTGTAATATATTGTATAATTTGTATATGTTTAACAAAACAAACCATTAGATTTACTATATTAGTAGATCACTCACATCACTCATATGGTTCAAAAGCGCGGCGTTGAGTTCCGTCACTCCAGAATTCGGCTGAAAGGGAAGAACGAAGTGCCTTATTACTAGATTCCCTTTCTTCTTTCTATTGCGCCATAATGACATCATCATCAAAATCTGAAATACTATCTGTTAGACTATGAGAAGTACAAGGATAAGTCTATGCAGCTAGTTCGTCATAGGATATTTTTTAATTGCATTTTCCTTATGTCTACTGAGAAGATATTACGTTAAACAAATACTACGTTATGACGTAGAGATAACATTATGTTTAAATGAACTGAAATTAAACAGATTTTAACCTTTCAAATATTTTTAGTAACTTGAGTTAAACTTCCTTCCATATCTAATTTAGGACTGTTGCTTAACGGGGCTCACATTTTATAAAAGTTGACAAGCCCCCAAACCTACATCATTTTAGCAAAGCTAAAATTTTGAGCATTATTAGTCTAATATGTAGTTAAGACGGTATGCGTACTTACTAACTTGAAAGTGGGATCCGTTCAGAGGTAAGGTATGGGAGAGTGCGCCAACTAAAGGTACTCTGTCTGGGAGGATGATTGAGCCATCGGATTGGTCTGGGTGCTTATAAGGGGTCTTCAAATAGTCCCGTAAATAATATATGCAAAATTGAGGCGTGCTAATATAACCTAAGTCGCCTCAATTTTAGACAAGATTCAGCACGTCTAGCACAAGTAGGAATAGGATTTTTAAATACGAGCGTTTCTACTTTGACGTAGGTGAGCGTTGCCCTTTAGTTGGCGTTACCTTTGAAAGGGCTCCACTTTCAAGTTAGTAAGTACGCATAACGTCTTAAGCACATATTAGACTATTGACTCTCAAAATCTAAAATTACGTAGGTCTGAAGGCTCTTGGATCTCATTCTATATGTCTGTTGGCATATTCACGCATTCTGTGTGTATAAAAATATAAGTTTGTAAGCTCTTTTTCTACAAACTACCTGTCACTTTTCGGGTTTTTTCTTTATTTGTATTGTAAGTCCTCACTACGTACCAAACTTTTTAGTTATAAGTCCACGGGAAGTACTGACCCCTATAGATTTTGATTATGCAGCGAATTTCATACAAAAGAAGACACTGCATCAAGATCATAGCCTTTCTTTAAAATATTGTTGTATGAATACTCACTTTACAGATTCAAATGAATCGACTCCGTTGAGCTGTGACTTCGAAGACCCTGATATTTGTGGTTGGGCTAACTCTGAACTACACGATTTTGACTGGGAGAGACTTAATAAAGGGACACCGAGCTCCTTCCTCAAAACTGGGCCGTCATATGACCATACATACGGGAAGGGTGGTTCTGGTAAGATTTAATGTATATTTCTTTATATTTTAGAAGCCAGTCACGGGACACAAGTGATGGGCACGTGTGACTGTAAACGAGGTAGGTTATGGGTTCGATTCCCTCTTGAATAAATTAAATATTATATATGTTTGCTCGCTCTTGTAACGAGGAAAAACGCGGCCTTGTCTCCCGTCGCTCAACACATGAAGTGTCTTAATGGGAATAGACTGTCTCAATACTAGGTTTCCCTCTTGAAAATAAAATCCTTGGAACTAATTTCTATGTAACGTTAGATCGTAAGATTAATTAAATATTAAATAATTCGTAAGATTAATTGAATTAAGTAAATTAATTAAATTTTTAGGCTATTATATGTATATTGAAACGACGTCAAAGTATGAAAACGATACAGCGCGCCTTGTATCGCCCGTTTATGACCGCAAGCTGTTGAAAGATGGTTGTTTTTCATTCTTTTACCATATGTATGGAAAGTAAGTATTAAAAACAAATAAAAAAAAATAGGAACAAATCTATCTAACAAAACAAATCTATCTACTTTATATCTACTTTATATTTTGCTTGAGAGAGAAAGAAAGACTATAATTTTTGATTCGAAGAGTATTGTATTGTAAAATATGATGAAATAAAATATAATAATGATAATTTTATTTATTTAGAAAACGTATAAAAAATTTAACGTAGCGGGACTCGAACCCGCGCCTCCTGGAAACCTCATCGAGCTACGTCGAAATTTTTATACGCTTGTTACAACTTAAGTGTGGAATAACACTTTAAAAATGTTTTAAAAAAAAATATAATTTTGTTAAATTGCGAGAAGACGTTTTAAGACACTTTTGCTAATCAAGTTAGAAATAAATAAATAAAAAATTAAAATATATGTATATATATATATATATACATACATATATATATATATATATATATATATATATATATATATATATATATATATATATATATATATATATATATATATAAAAAATCTACCGAGTCAATTATTAGCAAAATTAAACTTTAAAATTAAAGCTTTCACCAAGAGGTCTTTTTCCAGATTAAATTAATCCACGTAAACGTATATTCGCAAAGTCACAAACATATTCATGAAATAATAAATTTATCTTTTCAGATCTATTGGTGGTCTAAAAGTCTATATAAAGCCAGATTTCGTCGATTTAGAACAGATAATAAAGCCAGGGGATGATAATAAAAAATATAATTTGTTCGAAAAGTGGGGAGACTTGGGCGATGCTTGGTACAACTCGGTGACGCAATTGCCCGATGTTGGAGATAATTTTCAGGTATTATATTTTCTATCTTTTTATAGATATTAAATATAGATATTATAAAAACAGAATGGAATGAAGTGTTTTAACACCAGGTTCTCTCTGCCAACCTTGCAATATGCGGAAAAAATTAAGAACAATAAATAGTACACAAGGTAGCATATATGTAGAGACCGAGATTAAGTCCTTACTCTAAGGATTAAACCATTTTCACTAAGCACACAATGTCTTAAAGTGGTAAACGGAGTGTCTTAGTGAGCAGTGCAGCCGAGTAGTCTGCAGTGCAGAGCAGTAACATTTAAAAAAAAAAGGTATTCCCATAGCTAATTTAGCTAATTTATTTTAAGAAAAAAACCGATTTTGAAGATTTCTATATAAATTATTTTAATTTAGATTGTAATAGAAGGAATACGCGGGAGCAGTTTCACGAGTGATATCGCCATTGATGATGTAGCGATACTGCAAGGCAGCAACTGTACTGCGGAACGAGAAGCGGCTGTTACGCCTCCTGTACCTGCTCTAGGTATATTATTAATCCTTTTTTATTAATATATTTTTAAAAATAATCAAAAAATATATAGAAACTCCCATATTTTAATTTGCTTACTAATTTTCTAAAGTTGCAGTTTATAATATTCTATATACACTGCTTTATTTAATTCAAATAAATAATAAAATAAAGAAGTTTTTGAATAAATGTTATGATTATTAATTATATGATAAATTAATATAGCCCAAATCAATTGTAGTTAATTTAATTATGATAATATAAACATTTTATATCAAAGGCCAATGAGAACAAAATGCAAGAGAAACGAGATATTTAAAAAAAATGGTTTTGGCGACTTTCGAGACACGATATAAAGTTGCCAAAATATATTTTTATCTCGTTCCTATTTATTTCCTGTTACCAATTTAACGTAGAAGATTTTCTAAAACATATATTTCTATTTTCTACTATTTAGTTCTCAGCTTGGTTATGGAATTTAGTTAGTATTAGATTGCATGTAAATTAAATGTTGTATGTGTATGTCCTCATTTTCCGCCGAATTCTGTGACATATCGTGTTAAGCGGGACTCAACGCCGCGCTGTGCTTCGTTACTAAGCCGAGAAAATGAAAATATTTTATTCCCTCGAGCTTGAATCGAATCAACAACCTATCGCGTTAACAGTCGTACGCTTGTGCCCTTGCGCCATGACTGGTCTCAAAATCTTCTTAACATAAATTTTTGATTGTCTGAATTTCTCTTAACATAAGATCTTTTTCTTTTCTTGCAAGAGATATGTGTTATGTAGTAAATGTTAAGCGACAACAACATTTACCGAGCTATATAGACAAAATACAACATTACGCTTAAGCATGATTAAAAAGCCATTGAGGCCATTCATGGCGCAGGGGCACAAGTGTGTGACTGTAAAAGCTATTGGTTGTGGGTTCGATCCCCACTCGAAGAAATGAAATATTTACTTAAATTAATGTTTATTTCTTCGCTCTGGTGTCGAGGCAAAACGCGGCGTTGAGTTGGCGATGAGTAGAGTATAATAGTGTTGTAATAAATATATTTATTTGTTTCCAGCGGACTCTTGCACAAAGCGGTGTTTCGCTAACGACACCAAGCCTTTTGGATGTTCGTGCTCAAAATACTGTTTTCTCAACGACAACTGTTGCCGAGACTTCTTCGACATTTGCATCTTTCAAGCAGGTAAAAGAAAGTTAATAGTAAAGTAACATATAAAACTACACAACTATAGGATAACCCAATCACACAGGCCTTCCAAGACGGTCGATTTCTTTTTCGTTTAAGATTTTTTTTTAAAGAATATATTGAGGCCAGTCGTGGCACAGAGGCACAAATTGTGACTGTAAAACCGAGTGGTTATGAGTTCGATAAATGTCTAAATCGTTTCTTTCTATTAGCTTATTTCTATTTTGCTGTACAAACCGAGCTTGTTAATTTTTAAATAATTCTCTTACTAAAGTACTGCTTATTTATTATTAGAAAAGAAAATGTATACTTACTTAAAATGTAAAAATTAAAAATAGATTATTTTCAATTTCAATTTCATAATGCAGCAAATACCTGTTTAAAGCTCACTAAAATATATTTTAAACTTAGAAGAAATTGCTTTGGGTGAATAATTTTGGCTTCGGGCCAAAGTGCTGTGTTGTTCAGATAAAAAGGTCTTTCAGAAGAAATTCTTCTATATTCATTATATTCATTCTTCATTAAATTTGTTTGACTATCGGTTTGTTAATAAAATATTAATAAGATTGAAAAAAGAACAGTAAAGCCTACTTATAATTTAGAATGTTTATCTTACACAATCATGCCGCTATCAATACATCTGGTAGAAGGTAAAGATTGTAGGTTCAGTACCAACTGCATAGAATTAATGTTAACCAGTTTTTTTAAATAAATCACAGCGTGAAGTTCCGCAAACCAGCATTAAATGTTTCTATATAAAAAAATAATGAAGAACAGAGTGTATTGCCAATAACTGATGTGTGCAAAGAATTATCTAGACATTTCTACTGCACTTTATGGTTATGATTTGAGTATATATTTTTTTAAAACTCTTAAATTATTATATTCATTCACATTCACGCCATGTTAGTTTCTAAGTTAAATAAGCAAAAGAAAAAAAAAGGATAGATACTAAAAAAAGAAATAGAAAGAATAGTTATTTGTACCTATTTTCTAGCTCCTAAAATTGTTTATTCAGATCGAATTACGATCTGAATTATGATCTTGTTTGTATCAAAAATTTATTGAAAATCTAAAGTTAAAATGTAAGTGAAACGAGAAACATAAAAGTTTGCGACATTTCAAAGTTCTTTCTAGTTTTCAGTTACAATTTATGCACATACGTACGTACGTATATTCTTTGTTAGACATTTCCTTACTTTTGATGTTTTTTTTTGACTTAAAATAGATTGCATAATATGTTTTGATCCTTTTTATAAGAGATCGTATTTAGATAGAGAATAATTAAATTTGATCGTAAAATTTGACCGTATTTAGATAGAGAAAAATTTATAGTTTACTACTTTTATTTGATCTATTGTCATAATTCATGCTTAAAAGTACTTAAGAAAGGTCACAATATTTCAAATTGATTAAAGGTATCCAATATTATTTTTAGGGTTCCGTACCTCTAAAAGAAAAAAGGGACCCTTATAAGATCACTTTGTTGTCCGTCCGTTCGTCTGTACGTCTGTCT
>DWQW01010282.1:0-12276 GCA_018249695.1 Heliconius erato demophoon | reverse complement strand
AGTACGCTCTGTACTTTGAATTAGCTTTGAACTATCATCAATATTACAAACTCCAAACTCTGCTACAGTAAGAGAATCAATTTGTTTATTGAGCTTATTCAAATGACAATCGAATTTTGATTATAAAATTTTAAAACAAATGCAGTAGTAAAAGTGTTAATAACTTTGTATAATAACAAAAGAAAGTAACTGTAATTTAATGTATGTGAAAAAAACAATAGAGGCTTGGGGAAATAAGATATTCGCGAGATGAATAATTTAAGCACAATATAAATTACTGAAGACTCTAAAAATGATAAAAAAATCCATTTGTAATATTTGAAAGTAAAGCAGAAAATATGAATTGATTTATAACTGAGTAAATAGAGTTGCTGTATAATATATAATCAATATTATTTATACATTCAATAATTTTGAGAAAGAGCAAGCACTACATGGCTGTTTAATAGGACGAAAACGTCGGTAAGAGCATTCCCCGCAGGACTCGTGCCTATGCTTGCGGCTGTAAACGGAGCGTTGAATTATTTTAAATTTATATTTTCTCAAAAAGTATACGTTGAAATTATATGTTATAAAAGCCAAAGCTTATTTTCATAAAATTTCCTTATAGGAGATAGCAGCAGGGTAAGCAGAGGGAACCTAGTGTTAAGACACTCTGTGACGCCCCACCCCACTTTCTATTGAATTTTTCGAGGCATTGCGTGTTGAGTGGCGGAACTCAACGCCGGGCCTTGCTGTTAAATATTAGGAAATAATAATTCGTTACCTCGAGTGGGGATCGAATTCACAACCTTCACTTTCACGTTACGGCGGCCAGCACGACGGCCTCAAAATATTTAAAGATAGCTAAGGCCTGTTTATTATTTTGTGAACTTCTGTACTTAAGATATTGTAGCTACACTAGATTTCTTGTGGCACTCTATATTATTAGAAACCAAAGGAAAACCTTTTGGGGCTTGTAAAAGTAAAATCTATTTATTTTAGTGAAAAGAAATTAAAATTGATACATCAAATTACCAACTAGTCGTCTAATGGATTAGTCGCGTAATATTTTGAATCTATACTTATATTTAAAAAAGTAAAAAGCTAATCATACTAATGTAAATTTTTAACGAATTTTACTTAAATAAATAAAAATCAGCTTCACAGCTATCCCGCACACAGCGAGTAGGCAGAGTGAAACTAATGTTAAGACACTCTGTTCCCACTTTCTGCCGAACGCCGAAGGCATTACGTGTTTAGTAGCGGAACTCAACGCCGGGCTTTGCCTCAACACCAGAGCAAAAAAATAAAAATATACATTTTAAAATAAATATGTCATTTTATCGAGTGGGGATTGAACCTACAACCGTCACATTACAACCACACTCTTGTGCCCCTCGAATTTTAATTAGTATCAGAACTTTATTTAGTAAGTACCAATCAAAATAAGAACAAAAAGGGCCCCGATAAAGCTTTTCCGAAGAAATCGTAAAACAATGATGAGTCTAATTCGAAATTGGATTTAAAAGGTGTTTTAAGAATTTCTTCTAAGTTTGAAATTGTTTAGAAATTGAGGCTTAGGTAGGCTCTTCAGATTTAAATAAGCTCAACTTAAGATTTTTTGTTGACTAAAACGATTCACGGATATTCTTTAACTTTTTTCTGCTTTGGTCTTTTTTATAATTACTTACTTAACTTCACGCTTTATCCCTAGCGGGGTAGTCAGAGAGGCGCCAAACGCTACGGTCTCTACATACCTCTTTCGCCTCGTCCACTGTCATCAACCTCTTCATACATGCCGTCCGGGGGGTCCTCATGCTTTTTACGTGACCTTCCTCCAGTATCTTTGATACTATGTTTTCGAAAGTCCCGAGGTCTCCCCCTATCTCTCTTACCACTCACTTTTCCATAGTAAGTCTTTTTTGCCATTCTTTCATCACTGATTCGTTCGACGTGCCCAAACTAGCTGAGCACGTTCTTGTTTATTCTCACCGTGACATCCTCGCTAGTACCTGCCATTTTGTCTACCTCTTCATTGCGGATTCGATCAGCTAAGCTGACTCCGCATATCCTACGAAGAGAACGCATCTCCACGGCATTCATCTTTCTTTCATTCTTCTTCTGTAATACCCGTATATACTCGCTGCCGTATAACAGCATCGACATCAACACTGCATTGTGTACGGCCAAACGCACGGCTGTGTTGACGTTTCGCCGTCTCGTCAATGCAGCTAAGGCTCCGTTAACCCTGTTACCAGCAGCAATACGTCTTACTGCATGTATTTTTTTATTCGTTTCCAAATCATCGTAATATGCTGTAAAAGAAAATTTTATGATCTATGTAAAGCGCACAACGCACCAAACATATTTAATTAGTGTTTATAAATGAATTCGAAATATCCCTTATTGTTTTTCAATTTATAAAGCATAAAAAATGGCTACTGTAGGCTGTCCTAAAAGTTAAATATATGCTGTCGCAGATTTTTATTTAGAACTTTAGACTATCCAACACAACATTTTTTTTATTTTTTTAACCAGTAATTATTAGATTAGCATGTTCAACCAAAACGAATGGTTTTTTTTTGTTTTTTTTGCAGTTCATAATGAACAAACAAATAAATAGAAAAAAATGAATTTAGAATATATCTCAAGCAACATTCTAATTCAAAATGCCGTTTATATTTAAACTACGAATTGTATTTAAACTACAAAACCAAGCACTATTGAATGGTTGTATACGAGTAAATATAAAGCAACCACCGGCTCAGAAAGAATTTCTGTTGAGTTATTTAACTCAACAATGGCTTTATTCAACATAAAAATTAATATTTTTTTACATTTTTAAAGTGTTAATCCACATTTAAGAAAGAAAAATACTTATTTAGAAAACGTATAAAAATTGCCATACGTTCACGTATGGCTTAGTGGTTAGAGCGTCTAGTCGGTTTCCAGGTGGCGCGGGTTCGAGTTCCGTTACGTTCAAATTTTTATACGTGAACGTATGGCTCAGTGGTCAGAGCGCCTGGTCGGTTTCCAGGTGGCGCGGGTTCGAGTCCCGCTACGTCCAAATTTTTATACGCTTTCTAAAGAAGTATAAGAATTAATATTTTTGATTAATATAATAATACAACGGTATCTATCTTGCATTAAATGGCGTAATTGAAATATGAATAGATATTCCGAGACATAAAAGATATATTTAATTTTTAAGGCGACGACTTGACATCCCAAGTAACTTTTTTCGTGTTCTATGGTATATCTATCACTGTTTTTATGTATGGTACTATATTGTAGTCGAACAAACGACATATTATAGTAACTATAAACCCGAGCTCCGAAGCAGCTGTGGCTGCAATGGTTCAATCGCAATCACTATAATGGTAGAACCTCTGCGTTTCATAAGTTAAAATACTCAGAAAATAGTTAAAATAAACTAGTCGAGCAGTACCAACCATCAACTTTCGCTATTTGCTAACTGAGTGGATTCTATTTCATGAATATTTTATGTTCTATTAATGTTCAATTTCATTACTAAGATTTAATATTAAAGGTTTTTCAATAAAAAATGTCTTATATTGTAAAATAAAAGTTTTTGTTTGATCAATCCGTCTAAGCCATAAAACGTGCCAATGCTCGGACGGAGCTCGGATTAAGTGATATCGATCATAGGTGCAACTATGTATTTTCAAAGTGGTTTTCAACGAGGTATTACACATTTAAAATTTAAATTTAACTGAAGTTGACCAGCAAAATCTTGTTGTATTAAAAAAATCGGTTAAGAGCGAGTCAAATTCGCCTAACGAGTCTTCCGTACCAATTTCAGGATTGTTATAAAAGTCGACAAACTTAGGTTTGTGGGCATATGCATCAATCTTGTATGAAATGAACTACAAATATAAGTTTGTAATAATTATTTCTATGAAATACCCATAAAGTTATAACTTTTCTGACCTTTTTCGTTATTTGTACTTCTCGCTTTATGCTCATTTCATACCTATAGGTATACGGGATGTACCCTATATAGGTGTTGATTACGCGGCGAATTTCATACAAAATACAGTCAAATCGATGCATAAGTGGCCGTATCTTTTGATTGCGTTGACTTATAAGCTTGATTTTTTCTGTGCAGAAGCACACTGGGCCTTGAACCTAAATATTTGACATTTATTTCCACCCATCTTCAGATAAATGGTCTTAACAAACGGATAGACGGATAGACAAAGCGATCTTATAAGGGTTCTTTTTGATTTACTGAATTTTAATAAAAAAATAAAATATAAAATGATAAACATTCCTGCTTATAACAAATTTACAAAGTATCACTAGAACAAACTTCGTTAATTTTGTACGTTTCGAGAGTGAGTTAACAAAGTAAATTAAAAGTGACTAAAACAGTAATGTCCTTACAAAATTCTTAAAGAAAAGTTTTTGATAAGAAGAGTACGGCCTTGTGTTTGTAGCATATACATATTACATATCTTTATATGTATATAAAAAATCCTGATAAAATTAGAATTCACTAATAGACAAGAATAAAGAGCAATAAGAATTTTCTAAAAAAAACTACAGACATGGAAAAATAAAATTTTATGTTTGTCAGCTCACGCAAACGGAGTTGCGGGCAAAACTATCATAGTTGTTATATGTAAAAAAATCTAATCAAATCAACTGTATCCCGCACATGGAAGGGCAGGCAGCGGGAACCTAATGTTAAGACACTCCGCTCCCCACTTTCCGCCGAATTCTGAAGGCATTGCGTGTTGGAGAGAGAGAAGAGATGGAAGTGTAAATTTAGTCGATTTTACAGTCACACTGTGCCTCTGCGCCACGACCGGCCTCAATCAAAGTTTATAAAAAATAATAATTTTAATATTCACTTTAAAAAAATAACTATTCTTACTTATTAATCACAACGGTGATATTTGTACTTATTACTGAAAGAAGTAAGTATTATTAATAATTATATAAATTAACTTCTGTTTCATTAAGCACTAATTTTCGTGGCATTACTACACTTTGTGAATTTTCTTAATGATTCCATCTGCGCTTATTAATTATTAGCACGCCGCTTCGCCTTTTACATTTATAATAGAAATAAAGTTTAGGGCTGGATCGTTCAACCATAATAAATTATTGGAAGCGTTCTTTAGAAATTAGTTTACAGAGATTTTTCTAAATCTTACGTTCATTAGAGTCACGCTGCATTCTGCACATAGCGTGGTAATCATCAGAGCTAGGAATTAAAAATATTTAATATTTCATTTCCTCGAGTGGAAATCGAACCCACAACCAGTCGCGTTTACTCTATTATTACTACCATTATGTTGAGGCCAGTCGTGGCGAAGGGGCACAAAGTGTGATTGTAAAACCATTTGGTTGTGGGTTCGATCCCCACTCGAGGAGATGAAATATTTACTTAAATTTATATTTACATTTCTTCGCTCTGGTGTGTAGGCAAAGCGTGGCGTGTAGTTCTGCCATTCAACACGCAATACCTCTACAATTCGGCAGAAAGTGGGCAACGGAGTGTCTTAACACTAGGTTCCCTCTGCCTACCCTACTGTGTGCGGGATACAGCGTGAAGCTGATTTGATTTGATTTTATGTTCAGTCAATTATTAATTAACTGTATCAATAATAAAAAATACAAATATAATATGATGGAAATAACAAAAAGTATATATCCATTAACTATTAATAAAATTGGCACTATAAAATATATATAAAAAAATTAATATATACTTAAAGTTGTTTATTACAGATTAATTTATCATGTTCTGAAGTAAAGACAGCTAGGGTGAAATTTACGAGGGTCTTAAAGCGTTTTATTTTGTGTTAGCATTTAGTTTGGTTGGTATTGTGAAGAGGGCGCCAAAATTGGCAATTGCGGTTACTTAATAGGGGCACAGATGACGTTAGTTGTTTTTAATTTTAATTATTAGAATTGAGAAATAAAATTTATTATGGAAATTATCTATGAAGAAATATAAAATGGATCTATACATTACAAAAGTGGTTTGAATAGGACCAAAATAAAAAGTGTTAAGACACTCCGTTTTACATTTTCCGCCGTATTCTGAAGGCATTGCATGTTATAATTTTAATAAACATTGTAATATTCATATGTACCTTTATATGTATATAGTTTAAATTATTAGTAATCAAATAAATAAGACGAAAATAAATAAACATAAATAATGTACGAACATCCTAAAGAACTATCAGATACTATTTCATACAAAGGTAATTCCTAGCTGGCGGTCCTATGAAATAGAAATCGTTTTATTTATATTTTTTTCTTGGTATTAAGCTTTATTTCGATACTAGCAACCCGTTCACGGCTTCAGTGGCTTGAACTACAATATTATTTTTTTATTAATCTGAATTCCCTCCTGGTTCTATTAACATTATGATTTTAAAGACAATATCTATACATTATGTTACAGCTACTTAGCCAAACAAAGGATTTTAATAAAACAACACTACATATTAAAGGCAATTTGTCAAAATATAATACCAAACATGCATTTAAATTGGTAAAGTCGTTTCTGAGATTAGCATACACAAACGCACAGACTAACAGAGAACCCTTGTTGGTTGGCAGATAAAAAAAATTGTTTTCTCTCTGCTGACCCTGATGATGCAGCAGCAGACCCCAAGGTAGGAGTAGGGTAGAGAGTATGTAGTTTTAAGACACATGGATTTTCACTTTTTCCCCCTGGATCCGAGAAAATTCGCGTGATGTAATTCCACGGCGCGCTTAGTCGTATCAAAACGACGATCGAGCCCAAGTTCATAGCACCTCACAATAGCCTGTTACATGTATATTATTCATAATACATTTTTAGGGTTCCGTACCCAAATATAAAACTATTACTAAAATCCTTTTGTTCGTTCGTTTGTCGGCTATACAGGGTGGAAGTGTCAGGGCTCCTTTTACGGGAACAGCATATAGGGTAAAATACTCAACAATTTAGACGTAGGATATTTTTTTTTATTTCA
The DNA here is from genome assembly GCA_018249695.1 of Heliconius erato demophoon. NCBI lineage: Eukaryota > Metazoa > Arthropoda > Insecta > Lepidoptera > Nymphalidae > Heliconius > Heliconius erato. Next base: position 5,293 of record DWQW01010282.1, on the reverse strand, counting down.
CGATGTTTATCCATACCTGCATTTCGTGTGACGCAGCTACGCATAGATACCAATAACGTAAACACATACTACTACAAAAATACTACTAAAGGTTAAACAACTTTGAACTTTGCCGCCATTACTTACGACTCGATTTCGGAATGAGGCGTATGCGGCGGTTTCCCTTTGATAAGTTTATGTGTGCGTGCGTCGTTCTTGACAAATAGCGTTTTATATTATAACAAAATTTAATTTATATTTATTTTTAGTTTGAAAAAAATACTTTTTTATTTTTGGGAAAAAAATGTATTAAGCTGTAATTTACAGAGTAGTTAAAACTGTGGTTTTATTCAAAGTGGTGCTGACACTTCCACCCTGTTTATCACTAGCCTATATTTCATGAACCATAATAGTTATATAATTAAAATTTTCATAGATTATATATTTCTGTTGCTGCTCAACACAACAACAAATATTAAAAAGCAAAATAAAATAAATATTTGACATTTTAAAAATTTGTAAACGCCTCCGTTTACAATAAACGTGATTTTATACTAATTTTAGTAGATAATGTTAATATATCAACTTCATTTAAAATAATACAAATATTGCTATTTGAAATTGTTTAGAATGTTAAGTTCAGCTTATAATGTTATAAAAGAAATAAATAATAAAAACTACTTTCCCACAATCCGCTTTCAAGATATTTATATAAAACTTATTTTTATTTGCCTAGTTTCCGTCTTAAGATATTGTACAACTTTATATTTTTTCTAACAACCTCACGTTTCTATTATATAGAATTTAATTGACCTTTAGAATTGTAAAGAAAAAATAAAAACTATGAATATAGTAATATAAAATTGCTTGCTCTCTTAAATCTGATAAACTGAGTGTCGGGTAAAGTTATGAAGAGAATTAATATATTTTATCGTTCGTTCGAAAGCTATGAAAATATAAAGAGCAATTTTGAATTTTAATTATCAACCCTATTCAATTTTAAAAATTATTTATCAGAGAGGCGATTGCAAAGGAGGGTTTGTTAATTTTTATTTTATGTTGTTTTATAATTAAGTTTTATAAGTCAGTTGCTTTTTTATATTTTTTTTTAATATAGCTTCTGATAAATTAGGTTGATACTAAATTTTTTCGCATAATTTCATCTTTGTTGTTGATAATGTTACATATATCTATATATAAAACTACTTATTATTATTAATACTTGTATTGTTTATGTTTTTCTCATTATATATACTTGTGATATAAATTTATTTATTGTTCTAAGTTAGTTTAATAATTTATATAAAAAAGACTTTTCTATTAGAGCATAACATGTAACTTCCATTCCTCTTCCATCACTTTTCACTTGAATTCGAGTCATTGTGTGTCAAACGCTGGAATTCTGAGTGGAAAAATGCAGATATTTCATCCGAAAGGGATAGATCCCACGACTATCAGCTTCAGTCAAATGCTGGTTTACTGCGCTACGGCGACCATAAAACAGAATGACTTTAATATAATACCTAGAAAATGAAATGAGGTGATGTTTTCACGTTTGACGTTGATTAATTAGAGGAGGTTAATTGCTTTATGTCGTCAATGTGCGGTGTTTCATATTGCGGTTAATATATTATCAATACGAAGAAATTTCATTTTTTTCTTTGTTGAGTTATATTTTTAACTTTGTACATAATAATGTGGAATTAAATGTTTAGCTGTACTGTGAAAATTTACTTTATATTATAAAAACTCTTTTCTACTGTATTTGAATCCCTTACTTTTGAGCTACAATATTACTATTGGACAGATGCAGACAGTGCTATTAAGGTATTTATTTTTTCTAAAATATTCTCATTATTTTAAATGTCTTTCGAGCTATTGATGTAGTTGATTAAGCTTAATGTATTTTTTTTCTAGCTTCACGCTGTATCGCGCACACAGCAAGGTAGGCAGAGGGAACCTAGTGTTAAGACGAGAGTGTTAAGAGGTATTGCGTGTTGAGTCGCAGAACTCAACGCCGCTCTTTGCCTCTACACCAGAGCGAAGAAATGGAAATATAAATTTAAACATATATTTCATTTCCTGGAGTGGGGATCGAACCCACAACCATCGCGTTACAGTCACACCCTTGTGCCCCTGTGCTATGACGGCCTCAATTAATGTATATACAATTTTGATTTTATTTTCACACAATTTACTCGTGGTTATATCCAGCCACTGACAAAGTGAGCAATTGTTGTTATAGACGCACAGGAATGCCTGCTTACGTCTACTCCATTTCCAGAACGTAAATATTTATGCTTTTAACAATTTTGTTTGTTTTATTCGCTTTAAATTATATTAGCTTCTCAAAAAGCAATTAGTATTACAAAATCTCAATAGCAATATAGAGGTTTACGAAAAGCTTTGTTTAAAATTAATATTTTTAGGAAGATATTTCATTATTTTGATTTAATTTATTTATTGTAAAGAATTTGTAGCTATTGTTATTAAAAGGGTAGGCAGATGGAAACTGGGAACCTAGTGTTAAGACGCTCCATTCCCCATTAATACACTTTCATTCTCCGCTTTCTGACGAATTATTGAGGCATTGCTTGTTACTCTTAAATGGCGGTACTCAACGCCGCGCGTTACCAGAGTAACTGAAAATAATAATATTTCGTTCCCCCGAATGGGTATCGAACTCAAAAGCGTTGTATTTACAGTTGCACACGCGCACACGCTTGTACTCTGTGAAGGCCTTAATGCTTTCCTTGTTATGTTTATTATTTTTAATTGGTGACTCGTACCAAATACTGTAGGAGTAAAAGTAAAGTTAAAAGTTACCACTTGTTAACAGGCGTTCTGCATAAAAAAGAGTCTTGAAACTTTATAACAATAATATGACTTTTATACAAAATATTATAAGTGGCCATAACACAAAATATTTTGTGGGTATAATAGTTATTAAAGTTACAGAAAACAAGTTTATATACAGGGTGGAAGTGTCAGCACCACATTAAATGAAACCACAGTTTTAACTACTCTATAAAAGCCTAATATAATTCAGAAAAAAATAAATTCCCAAAAATGAAAAAGTTATTTTTTCAAACAAAATAAATAATAAAATTGTCATTTTAAAACAAAACGCGATTTGTAAGGATGGCGCACGCACACATAAACCTATTTAAGGAACACCGCCGCACACGCCTCATTTCGAAATCGAGTCGTATGTATTGGCGATAAAGTTCAAAGTTGTTTAACCTTTAGTAGTATTTTTGTAGTAGTAAGTGCTTATGTTATTGGGATCTATAAGTAATCGCGTCACACGAAATACAGGTATGGCTAAAAATCGTGAAATGAAAAAAAAATTCTACGTCCAAACTGTTGAGGCATCTTGATTAATTTCTTTAGGTATAGATTTGAAATATTTTACCCTATATGCTGTTTCCGTAAATGGAGCGCTGCCTCTTCCACCCTGTATACATGGAGGCCGACGTGGCGCGGAGACATAAGCGTGTGACTGTAACGTGACGGTTGTGGGTTCCACTCTCAATCGGGGAAATGAAATATTATTTACGAATATTTTCATTTTTTCTTTTTGGTAACAAGGCAAAGCGTGGTGTTGTGTCCCGTTACTGAACACGTAATGCCTCCGTAAAATCCTCAGAAAGTGGGCAACGGAATATCTACACTCCTCAGATACCCTCTACCTACCTTGTTGTATGCAGGATACAGCGTGTAATTGAAAAAAATGTACATACATCTTAGAAATAAAATAATATGTTTTGAATATACCTTGGAAAACAAAATAAGAAATAAAATGTAAAAATTGTGCAAAATTTACAATTTTAAATGAGTGTTAAGAGAGAACTTGAGACATGATAAGAAGCTTTGTAATTTAAATCCTCAAGCAAGTCGGGCTTCCATTGAACATTGAAAACACGAATGTATTTTCACGAATATATTCATTAAATAAAATCAGCTTCACGCTGTTTCCCGCACACAGCAGGGTAGGCAGAGGGAACTTAGTTTCCAACTTTCCGCCGAATTCTGGAGGCATTGGGTGTTGTGTGGCGGAACTCAACGCTGCGCTTAGCCTCGACACCAGTGCAAAGAAATGAAAATACAAATTAAAATAAATTCGAAACCGATTTTACAATCACACTTTGTGCTCCTGCGCCACGACTGGCCTAGTATATACGAGTACATTGACATTATAAATAAATATTTAATCGAATATAGATATATTTTTTCTATATTTTCAATATTATTGTTACCAATAAAACGAATATATGAATGTAAACGGTTATGGGTTCAATATCTACTCGTCAAAATAAGTAATTTTCATTTTTCCGCTATGGTAACAAAAAGGAAAAGCGTGGCGTTGGGCTCCTCTGCTTGACACACAATGTCTCCAATTTTGGGTGAAAAGTGGGAAGCAGAGTGTGTTGACTGGTCTCTACCTTGCTTTTATTTAAAGGAATATCATTGTATTATATCTTTTCTTATGAAATGTTATCATTTATAAAGTAGATAATCCTATAATAATAAAAAAATATGGTAATATTTTGAAATCATAAAAAACCTTTAACTTAAACTTTAAAATATTGAAAAATATCCATGTGGTTTTCTTATTAAAACACAAAACATTCTCTTATACATGTAAAGACAATGGCTCTTAGCATTTTACGAAAAATATTTCTTCATTTGTTATTTTATAAAGCAGCTTTTTATATAGCGTACGAAATAGCTTCCAGGCTTATATTATGAAATATCTTACCTTACCTTACCTTAGTATTATTTTAAATGGTTTTGAAAGTTACGGAAAACGAAGTACGATATTAATTTAATAGATACCAATTAAGTATTAAGATTTTAGATCGAATCAAGCTGTCTTAGAAATTAAAGAGTGTTACTATATACTACTATTATACTTTGTTGTAAGAGAGAATATTATTTTTTTACTATGGATTTTTTTTCACCTTCACGCTGTATTCCGTATATAGCAGAGTAGCAGAGAAGACCTCGTGTTAAAATTTTTTGGAGGCATTACGTATTTAGTGGCGGACCTTAACGCCGTGCTTTTTTGTCATGATATTAGGGCAAAAAAATAAAATCATGCTTAAATAATAATTCATTCCTCCGAGTGGGAATCGAACCCATCGAGTCACATGCTTGGGCCCTTGCGCCATGTCGGTCTCATTTCTATCTGGGGGCACGGCAGTGCCCCCGCCAAGTCGAGCAAAAAACAGCGGCACGGCCGTACCATCCTTTTCTCGAAGCAATTCAGGCCATTTTCGACCCCCTATAACTTCGTTGTGGATAAAACAAG
>DWQW01010281.1:0-12276 GCA_018249695.1 Heliconius erato demophoon | reverse complement strand
ACTAATTTAAAAACTGTACAGGAGTTAATATGCAATTAATACAGTTATTTTACAAAGAATATTATGAATCCTACAACCTAAATTAAATTATTCACTGACATCAGCACATTTAACAGAGTTTTAGAATAATGATGAGACGTATATTATATAGGTAAAAAGAACATAAAGTTACAAAAATATATACGTGTAAAACATAATTAGCTTTATGTATATTTTATAAATATCAAATATCAACAATGGTCGTATTTTTTTATTCAAAACAATCAAACATTCTTTGACGATAATGGCGTAAAAAAATCATATTAGAAGTCATTATAGTTGTCAATCGATTGTGCTTATTAAATCAGTAATCATGTATTTTAAGCGAGCGAAGCCGTGGGCGAGCCGCTAGTTTTATATATATTTATTGGCCATGTATAAAATATATGAGACTTTCAGGACGAAGATGAATAATAAATGTCACTCCGCTCTCTCGTTTTACAGATTAAGCTGTACAAATTACCTATTTTTTGATTTTTTAGAAGTACTGTATAGATTTAGATTATGCAACAAATTTCATACTGAATTTTATATAAAAAGCAGCAAAATTGAAGCACATTTGTGCTTCAATTGTGCTCCTATTTTTTGATTGCGTTGACTTAGAAACTTAATTTTTTTTTGTGCTTCAAGGGACCATATTCCTAAATATATGATATAAATTTTAGCTTGATACCACAACATCAACTGGAGATAAATGGTCTACACCGACGGATAGATGGACGACAAATTGTTCCATATACCGTTCCGTTTCGTTTTACCCTTTGAGCTACGGACCCGAAAGTATAATAATATTATTACACAAGTATAATAACATTATATACAACAAAAAATAATCATTTTCCGTTCCGTTTTGAGGTAATCACTTAAATAAAATAGTAAAAGACGTACCTATATTTTAAGAAGTGGAAAATTTAATAACACTATTTGATTTTCGTTCAAAATTTTTCGGTTTTACCAGTAAAGCAGTGCACCGCACTGTACTGTGGTTACATAAACATAGAATATTCTGCAATGCATTGAATCAGATAAAATATGTGCATACACTCTTTCGAAGCAAAATTCTAAACTATTTTAGAAATACAATTTTAAATTGTGGTTATCATTTTTTCTCTCTATATAGATATAAATAAATTTGAAATGTTTGTCTGTGATTTCAACATAAATGTGATTTTTCAAGTTCAGATAGTTATTTTTATGATACTAAAACACAAACGGTTCTAATTTTTTTCCTGACTGCTAAGGAAGGGTTATTTGTCAATCTTTTTCTTGTGGGCCAATCTTCAGAACTGATTAACTGATTTTCATGAGATTTTCACTACCAGATAGAGGAAGTTCTGAACTTTCATTTCAAGATTCTTGCAAGATCGCGATTTCTGAACTACCTACCTTTCAGATAGATATGAAATAACCAAGCGTTTTTCTTCTTCTTTTGCGAGCAATTAATAATGAATATTTTTAAAGTGTAATTCCACAATTAGAAAAGAATTCTTTATAAGTGTGGAATAGCACTATAAAATTGCTTATAAAATACTTTATAATTTTCCTAAACTTGATTATGTTAGAACTATTGTTAAATATGATCAGTAACTATTTTACTCATCCCTATGTGTGTAGGACTCGCCTCAATTTTTATTTGCAAAAAAATAATCTGCCATGGGAAGTTAGCAGATATTTTTTTCAAATACCTTTTTTTTAGGTAAAAACGCCAGAACTACTTTTAAAACCTATCAGGTACTACAAAACTCAGCTACATTTTTTTAAATCACATACAGCAACCCTGCTGCAGGCAGAGGGAACCTACTGTTAAGACACTCCGTTCTCCACTTTCTGCCGGATTCTGGAGGCATTACGTGGTGAGTTGCAGAACTTAACGCCGCACTTAGCCTCGACACCAGAGCGAAGAAATGGAAATATATAATTTAAGTAAATATTTCATCTCCTCGAGTGGGGATCGAACCCACAACTAGTCAGTTTTACAGTCACACCTCGCGCCGCTGCGCCATGACTGGCCTCAGCTACATGCGTATATAATTCCACTTTATTTTTGATCTGCTGGACAATGTCTGGTAAGTTCACAAGCATAAATAACTTGATTTGAATCTGCATTTATTGTATTCAGTTAAATACTTAGCAACTGTAGCACAGTTGCTAAGTATTTAACTAGAAGTTATAATCACTTAAATAAATTATTATGATGAATCAACAGTAATTAAAAGTTTCCGCCAACAAGGAAATGAAGCTGACAGGCAAAAGTTCCCTTTAAACTTATTAAATCCTGCAATTATCTTAACGTTATCTCGTCGCAAACAATCTTCGTTTAATTTACCAAAAAATCTTATTTTTCCTTTCTTTTGTTAATTTCTATTCTTTTTTAAAAATCAGAAAATATTTTAATTTAAGTATTTTTACTGTAAGGCGAAAGAAATTAGTGATATGTCACTATTACATCTAGTTTTCACTCTATAATATCATAATATTGCAGTTATGTCATTAAGTAATTGGAAAAAGGATCGTAGCTGGACTCAAGGAAAAATATTTTAAATATGAACTTTTATCCGTATAGCAGACTATTCAGAGGGAACGTGTTCATAGCACGGTCAACCTTTTTTTTATTGTTAATTTTTGTTAAATATATATTTTTTATTCAATTCAAGCTGCCTAGTTACATTTGCTGTGTTTAAAAAAACACGCTTTTCTCCACCAAGTGCTACAATTCCTATAGAGCACACTTAGAGCTATAAATAATATGGATCTCAATTCCAATGACTTACTATTAACCTAAATCTACCCCAGAGCGAAGAAACGGAAATATATATTTATATAAATATTACATTTAAGTAGGAATCGAACCTACAACCAGTCGCGTTTACAGCCACGACTGGCCTCACAGTTATTAAAAGTGAATCAAATTTTACTTCTTAAATTTTACTACATAGTTACAGTGTGGTTCTAGATGTAGCTAATTTGAGAAACCAAAAAATTTGGCCCTTCGGATATTTTTACCTATTCTCTGATATAACTAGGCACTATCCATAATAATATTTAATTTATAAATATAAATAATTATTAAAAGTTTATTTTCGTTTATAAATATAAATTTGATTAGTTCAACGTGTTAAATGGCATATGCAATCTCAGAAAATATCTCAGGGCAAAGCGCGGCGTTGAGTTCCGCCACTCAACACACAATACCTCCAGAACTGGGCGGAAAGTGGGGACCGGTGTGCCTTAACACTAGGTTCCCTCTGCCTACCCTGCTGTGTACGGAACACAGTGTGAAGCTGATTTGATTTATGATCATGATATCTTAAATTACCTATATAATTATAATAATGTTACTATGACAACATCCTTATTATATTTGGTAATTAGTTGGAGAATGCAGGGCTTCGGGTCGGGTTTCAAGGAAATTATTCACAAATGAAATTATTCTGAGTTAGATAGAAAAGTTCGCTCAACTCGATCGGAATACCGAATCGCTAGTCATAAGTCGTTCATAGAGTACTTAGATGCCAGATAAAACAAGAAAAAAAAATATAAATATTTGATTTATATTGTTATTAAATTGTTGTGTTGTTGTTAAAAATCATTGAAAATTTAATGATGTTTATTAAAATTACGAAAAAAAATCATTTAACTCCTGTTAAATATATTCTATAGATAAACACGAAAATGTAAGTGGATTTTTAGGAAATTATTTTTAACTTTTGTTTAATTCCCATTCATTAATGTAATTAATGTAGAATAATGATGCGGTCCTGGCGCAGCGGCACGAGGTGTGATTGCAAAACCGACTGGTTGTGGGTTCGATCCCCACTCGAGGAGATGAAATATTTATTTAAATTTATATTTCCATTTCTTCGCTCTGGTGTCGAGGTTAAGCGCGGCGTTGAGTTCTGCTCACTCAGTCACTCACTCAACACGCAATGCCTCCAGAATTCGGCAGAAATTGGGGAATGGAGTGTCTTAACACTAGGTTCCCTCTGCCTACCCTGCTGTGTGCGGGATATTGTATTTACTAGTGTTATACTTGTGGGTTTGCCGCATTGCTTTAGGTACACAAGATTGTATTATTTATAACATCAATTTACGAATCTGTAAATTTTTACTCTGCTCTAATATTACTTTTTTTTTGTTCTACTCCAAAATAAAATGCATTATACATATATGACATTTTCAAGAATAACTATGTTTATTAATGAAAGTTATATTACACTAACTTCATTCAGTTTCGACTTAGTAGATATTTTAAACTATGTAAAGAAAATATAAATTGTAAAGCCTTAAGAGAATATGCAATGCCTCGAAAATTTGCAGAAAGTGGGAAACGGAGTATCTTAACACTAAGTTCCTTTTGCCTTACTACTAAGTTCTTGTTAACTTTTTAATATTAATTTAAACTGTATACACGTTTCTTAGAAAAGGTATATTTGGATTACTTCTTAAATGTTAATATTTATTTTTATAGTTAATTTCAATTAACCAGTATCAAAGTTTTTGAAGTTAATATTCTTATTTAAATGATGTTTCATACAGTTGAGTTTTAAATCAAAAATTATATTAGTTGGGTCTTTTTTTTACTTTTTTTTTTCAAATTAAGTAAGATGAGGTCAGAATTCGGCAGAAAGTAGGGAACGGAGTGTCTTAACACTAGGTTTTCTCTGCCTGCCCGGCGGTGTGCGGGATACAGCGTGAAGCTGATTAATTAATTAATTGATTGATTGATTAATTAATTAAGCAAGATGCAGAAAAAAAGTGAGAAAAATTGATGAAGGATAACTTAGAATTTAAAATAAGATTGTATTAATTCGAACGAAGAACGTAGTGTCTTGGCACTAGATTCTTTCTGCCAATCCTGCTATATGGAGTAAAAAGCGTATAGCTGATTCTTGCAGTACTAAATGATTTATTATTAATTCACATATGCACTTTTAATATGCATATAATACGAACAAGATTTTATTACTATACATTCTAACCTCTACTATCTCTCTCTCTTTTTTTGTTAGAATGTGCCAGAATAAAATCCTTTACCAGCTTGTACTATACTAGACTCAAAGAAACTTCACATTTTAATAATTCCAATTGCCTAAGTTATTTATGGTAAGGCTAATTCCGATTTTGAATTTTACTCTCTTTATGGGTAGCATTTTGAACGCTGTGGTTTATTTTATCTACAGCGTAAAACAACATTAAAGAAATATAAAGATAAAGAAATTTGTTTTTACTTAACACTGTATCCCGCACATAGCAGGCTAGGCTGAGGGAACTTGAAAACCTAGTAGTAAGTAAACCTATTAAAACAGTTTCATTCCGCAATTTTCACCGAAATCTGAAGTCATTGCGTGTTAATGGCGGAACTCAACGACGAGATTTGTCTTGTTACCAAAGCGAGGAATTGAAAATATTAAATTATTAACATTTCATTTATGTAAATTTTGTACTGTTTTTTATTATATTTCTCTATATTAAACTACTCTGTGAGCTAGGCTGTCCTTCGTATTCGAGTCGCGCGATCTTCAAACATTCGAATATTATATTTTGAGAGATATTTTTTTCGGATCTATTTTATTTATATGCAGTAAATATTGTTTATGTTTTGCTTGACCTAAAACGATGTATCGTTTTATGGGGTCGGGATGAATATTTAATAACTATGTGTTCTAAATTTAATAATTTGTTTAATAATTTATACCATGTGAATCACAAAGAAGAAACTTGACAGGGGTGTGGTCTTTTTTTATTTGTTAAGGTTCCGTCCTTCAAATTGAAAAAAGGGAACCCTTGTCAGATTACTTCGATGCCCATCCGTCCGTCTTTCAAGATATCGTGTTTGTAGGAGGTATCAAACTGAAAATATTGTTAAAAATTCTAGAATACGGTTCCTTAGAACACAAAAAAAAATCAAGCTTCTTAATCAACAAAAGATATGAGCGTTTATACATGATTATTACTGCATTTCTATGAAATTCACCGTAATCGTGTTTCTATGAAATTCAGCGTAATCAAAACCTATAGAGTACTTCCCGTACACTTATAATTATGAAATTTGGCAAAAAGTGAGTCCAATAAAGAAAAAAAATCCAAAATGTGAAAATTTAATTACAATCTTATAATCGTAGTTCATTTCATACAAAATGAATACATACATCCGCTAATTTAAAAGAAGCTGTTAAAAACAATATATGCAAATTTACATGTTTTTTATCTTAATAAACAATACTAAACATATAAAACTTCCAGAAAATAAATATAATATTTCCATAAAAAATACAAAAAAAAAATCTACTACTTCTATAAATAAACTAAAAATACTTTTTTTATCTTTATCCTCGGATTACTGAGTCACACGTCGCGTCGCATAGCGGAAACCTCAACTGAATTAGCAAAGGTGATTGCATTTCCTGGCCGACCTATTTCTGGACTTGCCTTATAGAGTCACACTGGAAATTTTACTAGTGACTAGTGTTTTACTGAAAACATATTGTTTTTAGTAAGACTCAAATATTTATTTACGATTATTTAAATTTGAATTGAAAATTTAATATTAGATAAAAATAATATAATCAATTAAATTTTAATATAAAATAAAAATGATTTTCTGATGACAAGTTTCACGCTGTATCCCACACATACCAGGGTAGACAGAGGGAAACTAGGTAATGTATGTAGCGTGGTGGAACTAAACGCCGCGCTTGCTGCCTCGACACCAGCGCAAATAAATAAAAATATAAATTTAAATAAATATTTCATTCCGAATTCCTTGTCGCGTTTACAATCACTTACTTGTACTCCTGCGCCACGATCTTGGTCTCTGAAATTAAAGATACTAAGTAAAAAGCCCGACTGCTTAAAACTAAAAAGACAAAAACAAGCTTAGTAGCCACTGAGCTGAGCCCATTAAGATTAACAGTTGGGACCCATTTAAATTGTACGGGTACGTTTTTTTTTGTGAAGAATTATAGGTCCCGACTGCTAATCCTAATGAACCACTGAGCTTGTTTTTTTCTTTTTAGTTTTAAGCAGTCGGGTTTTTTTGTTTTTAATAATATATTTTTTTAAATTAGTATTACAGTAATGATAATTTTGATATATAGTTTTGTAATCGTTGTATTAAGCCCTTTCATTAGATACCTGTGTTGCAATATTAAAAAAATAATAATATACTTTTCACTAAGTACAAGTGGGTTGCACCGCCACCATGTTTAATTTTTTCTAACGCCATTTATTTAAGAACACTTGGCCAGTAAAGACGAATCTGATGATACCTCAATTATGTAAATCCGTTCAGCGATTCTAGAGATATGAGGTAATAAAAAAATATAACATACATACATAATACGCGCGAATAATATAACCCGTACTTAGCAGTCGGAAAAAATTAAAACAATTAATAAAATTATCTAGTTCATAAACTTCCAGCAACATTCAAATGTATTTCATATAAATTGAATTTAAAACACAATATTTTTATACTAAATAGTAGGTAAAACAGATTTATGTGGCTAGGAAAAGTTAGAAGTGTTCGTTCGTGTAATAAACGATGCCGCAGCTAGTAGTATAAAGTATACATTCTACTTAAAGCTGGGTGGAATAATTGAAGTTATTTCATTAGATGGTAATATTAAACTTCATATTTTATTCACGGTTTAAAATTACAGTGAATGTTTTCTTATTGTTTCTGTTCCAGAAGAGATTATGTGGGAACTTTATTGGTGTTTTCTAGCTTAAATTTATTATTATTATTGTAGAATTAAATATAAATATAAATATATTATTATTGTAGAATTTTATGATAATATTTTTCTTGTTGTAGTATGAGAATGTTTGTACGCACGATGTTTCTTTGTTCTAATTAGATTACAGGTGCTGCTTATGTTAGCTTTTGACACAAAATCTCTACTTTAGGCTGAAAGTGGAGAACAAAGTAACATTTATTTATTTCTTAGGGTTCCGTATCTCGAAAAGAAAAATATATATACATACAAAATAAAAATTAATAAGTAGGCAGAGGGAACCTTATGTTAAGACACTCCGTTCCCCACTTTCTGCCAGATTCTGGAGGCATTTTGTATTGAGTGGCAGCACTAAACACTGCGCTTTGTCTCCACACCAGAGCAAAGAAATGGAAATATACATTTAAATAAATATTTCATCTCCTCGAGTGGGATCGAACCCACAACTAGTCGGTTTTACAATATATAGGCCGGTCGTGGCGCAGCGGCGCGAGGTGTGACTGTGAAACCGACTGGTTGTGGGGTCGATCCCCACTCGAGGAGATGAAATATTTACTTAAATTTATATTTTCATTTTCTTCGCTCTGTTGCCGAGGTTAAACGTGGCGTTGAGTTCTACCACTCAACACGCAATGCCTCCAGAATTCGGCAGAAAGTGGGGAACGAGAGTGTCTTAACACAAGGTTCCCTCCGCCTACCCTGCTATGTGCGGGATACAGTGTGAAGCTGATTTAATTATCTTTTAGACATAAAAAAGTTATATCTCGTATTTGGGCGTAGAATCGAGAACGATGAATCTTGACACTTTTTCCGTCTAAGATCTACACTACCTTACAAGTTAAAACGAGAAATTTTAATTAATTAATAAAAACATGAATTAAAAACATCAATATTTACAAAATTTCCATTTCCATAATTTTAAAGTAAAGGTCACTAAAAATATGTACAAAAGTGAGAAAAAATATATATTTTCCATTAATACGTAAGTACGTTACTCATTTAGCACAAATCCATTAAAACAAATGAACATTGAGGTTTTCACGGCGCTGAATGTGTCCCGAAACTCTGTTTTGTGTTTCGTATTTCGTTGCGTATTAAGTGTTATTGGTATATGTGAAAGTTTAAATGTGTTTTTTTTTGTTAAATAGTTAGGGAAATATATTTATTATTTTTTTTAACTTTCATTTTGTGTCCCGCACACGTAACAGTGTAGGCGCACACGTAGTGATTAGCGGGAACCTGGGAACCAAGTGTTATGACACTGTCGTTCTTCACTTTCTGCTGCATATAAAAATGAAAATATTGAACATTTCCTTTTCCCCCAGTAGAGATTGAACCCACAACCATCGCGCTTATGCCTCTGCGCCACCACGGCCTCTGACTACCGGACATATATAAAAAAATTGAGTTGTTTTATTTTCTTTCTGATTTCGCATATTTATAATAGGGTAAGCAGAAGCTCTAGGGTCAAGACATCCTGTTCAACATTTCTAAATATATCGTGAAATGGTGGAACTTAATACCGCGCTTTATCTTAGAGAGCGGAGAAGCGGAAAAATTAAGTTGATAGATTCCCATAAGTTGGAATCGAACCCAAAACCTTCACAATTACAACCAGACGCCGTTTCACTACAAAATCACTAAATAATAAAATAGAATCGACAATGAGACACTAGTTTAGTTAAAGCCGCACCTAGTTACCATAACAACCGACGCTACAGCACTCAATTATACGTGAAATAATGGCTTGGAAAATTAAACGCTGTTTCCTTTCAAAACAGTTTCGCAACAAACAGCCTTCTGGGAGTTGATTATATTACAATAAAAACTGAATGTGATAAAGAATTTTTGATATTTCGAAATGTTAATTTAAATGGTTGAAATTTACATGGTTTTGAGATTTAAGTTTTCATATTTATTGCTAGGTAGCCTAGTGGGAAATATAGACAGACAACGAGTTTGTATATATTTTATTCTTTCGTATGTTTTTTTTCGTATCTAATTTACTATGTTATCTATGTTTTCATCTATGTGTTCAGATTCTATAACTCAGAAGTTAAAAATAAAATTGTTGTCCATCCTATTCCTCTGTCAAGACTTTTTATCTCGAGATCGCGTGGAAATATCATTAATCTTATATATTCAGGTCTACGGTCCCTTGAAGTGCAGAAAAACTCAAGATTCCAAGCCAACACAATCAAAAGACACGAGCATTTATACATCGTTTCGCTGCACTTTGTATGACATTTGAAGTTATGAAGCCAGTTTGTCTTTTTGTTCAAGTAGAAATCGAACCAACAACCTGTCGCGCTTACTGTAATACGCTTACAACTGGCCTCAGTAAGATTTATTAAACTGCAAACCAGGGTATTAAAGTTATCTTTATTATTATGTCAAAAAATTGTTTATTAGCGATGTATGCGCTAGTATCGTCTGCTCCAGAGTCAGGCAGATTTTAGGTATTGTCAGAGGGAATTTTATTTTAGATTTACTGAATGGATGACTCGAACCAGAAGCACCGGTTACGAGGCATGTCCTAGGCCAGTATGTTGACAGGAGAGTGAATAAGACTGGAAAGCTCATATTGGTTTTATGTAAGGAAAGGTTAATACAAAATATATGTATTAATCTGATTAATCAGGTTTAAAAGTTTCATTAAAAATTCCAAAAATGTTTTACTTTTTTTAGCTTCACGCTGTATATATTTTATATCACACAGTAGGGTAAGCAGAGGGAACTTGGTGTTACAGCACTCCGTTTTCCACTTTCCGCCGTTTTTCGAGGCATTGCGTGTTGAGTGAACAGACAACTCAACTCAGGGCTTTCTGCCTTGGTGCCAGAGTGAAAAAATGAAAATATTAAACAATAAAAGGTCATTTCCTCGAGTGGAGATCGAACCCACAACCATCGTATTACAGTCACACACCTGTGCTACTGCGCCACGATGGCCTCAAACATATATTCCATTATATATTTTTGCACCATTTGAACTAGCTAACGTCAATCACATATGCTTTAGCCTCTATATTGAACAGTGGACGTATGACATTGATTGGCTAGGATTTTGACAAGGGTTGGCATACACTTATCATGTACATAACAATTTTATTTGAGTTTAACACAGGATCTAATATAGTTGGTATTTGACACAATGACCTATTGACCCTAGTGACCTAGGCCAGTTCTGGCAAACTGGCACAAAGTGTGACTGTAAATTTGACTGATTTCGAGTTCGACTGGGTTCGATCCCCAATCCAGGAAATTAAATATTTGTTTACATTTATATTTTCATTTTTTCGCTCTGATGTCAAGACAAAATTCGTGGCATTGTGTTCCTACACTCAACACGCAATGCCTCCAGAACTCGGTGGAAAGTGGGGAACGGAGTGTCTTAGCATTAGATTCCCTCTGTCTACCCTGCTGTGTGCGAGATACAGCGTGAAGCTGATTTGATCTTTTGAATTCAGGACATTTCTACCTACATACGTATGCATAAGATTATAGCTTAAATTTGAGAGAGAAATTAATTTAACGTTCACGTCATCGTAGTGCAAATGTCGATGTCAATGAATGTTGGTTTAATCCCGATTCTGGGTATGTAAATCCAAAAGATATTTAAACTCCAAGCCTAGCTTCTATCATTCTATCCATCACGAGAACTGTACTAGTGCGTTCTCTCGAGGCGACGCGTACCAGTACGTACCCTATTATGTTAAGTGGCGATGAATCAAATAAAATAATGAAAACAACAATGCGGGATACAGCGTGAAGCTAATTTTATTTATTTTTTTATTTAAAACAACAGTTTGGGACAGCGACCCAACACGTCATATCCAGAAAGGCGGTATGTGGAAAAAGGGAAAACAAGACCGGGCGGGCGCTCAGTCTACAAATAGCTAGTGGAATGTAAAAGGAGGAAAAATAGAAAGGTATCCTCAGTTAATCTTCAGGAATACAGTATTGATAATTCGGGAGAAAAGTCACATAAAAAGCACGATTACTCTCTCGAATGGACGTATAAAGATGTTGATAACAGTGGATCAAACGAAAGAGGTATGCAGAGCTCGTAGCGTTCGACTTCTGTCTGGCTACCCCGCTGCGGATTTAACGCGAAACTAAACAAAAAAAATATTGTATACTAATTCACTCGGCGTCTTGTACTAGAGTTTTTTATAGTCATTTTACTATCTGCTATAAATATTTCACTGTATTTCGAAATCACCCTTTTCATTCTAAAAATTGAAGAAAAAAAGGAAAGCCCCAAGAATCATTCGATATTCTGTTAATTATCTTCCTACGTACTAATATATGTTTATAATGTACACGTATATCTATAAATAAAAATAACTAAATTAGCTTCACGCTGTATCCCGAACACAGCAGGGTAGGCAGAGGGAACCCAGTGTTAAGACACTCCGTTCCCCACTTTCTGCCGAATTCTGGAGGCATTGCGTGTTGAGTGGCAGAACTCAACGCCGCGCTTAACCTCGACACCAGAGCG
>DWQW01010280.1:0-12277 GCA_018249695.1 Heliconius erato demophoon | reverse complement strand
TATTTTATACAATAAAGTAAACAAAATTGAATTGTTAGTGGAGATTACCTTCATAAATCATAACAGTTAAGTTGAAATCGTAATTAATTCAACACAGAGATAAAGAACGATTTGATCTTCAAAAAGACATCAAGTAAATACATAGATTTTTTGGTTCGTTCTTTCGTTTGAAATAAATCTATATAAAAATGCCTATAAACATCGTTTCTACGTGTACACTATAATAACAACATATTTACCAATTGTACATTTAGCTAATAATATGTGTAACTAATTTAAAAACTGTACAGGAGTTAATATGTAAGCATTACAGTTATTTTACAAAGAATATTATGAATCCTTACCCAAATCCATAATTTTACATTTAAGGCTGTTTCTGAAGCAGTACATTAAATTATTAATTGCCATCAGCACATTTAACAGAGCTTTAAAACAAAACATAGGTAAAAGAACGTAATGTTACAAAAATATATACATATAATAAATAATTAGCTTTATGTATATTTTATGAATATCAAATATCAACATTGGTCATATTTTTTAGTTCGAAACAATGAAAAAATCTTATAGAAGTTACGATAATGTCGTAAAAAATCATATTAGAATATTACAGATTAAAGTAATACAAAATTATATTAGAAGTCATGAGAGTTGTCAATCAATTTTCCTTATTAAATCAATAATCATGTATTTTAAGCGGGCGAAGCCGTGAGCGGGCCGCTAGTATTATCTAAACTTAGCGCAGTTCGAAGTAATTATTAATTAATTTTGATTTCTCTCTTTTTAAACAAATGGCAACGCTGAGCTTATATAAATAGATCTTCGATTCATAGATCTAAATGTCCAATGTACTCTGCTATATATCGGACAAAGTGCGAAAGTGAAAAAAATGAGAATAGAAAAAGTCGGAAATTTCGATTTCTTTTCGAAAACACACTATCAAATAGAGGAACGTCACGTACAATTACGAAGACCCTCAAAGTATATATACGAGTACATATACTTGTAAGATTAAATATGAGAAAAAAATTAATATTACCGAACTACTTAACAACTATGGCACATTGTCGTCAATCATATTAACCATATAATCTCTTGAACTCCAACCTCCTCACCTCTGGCTAAGCAGCCAGAGGTGAGTACAACCGGAAGATCTTCAACAGTACTAAGTAAAATGAGTTTGTATTAAAAAGGTTCTCTCTTTGCCTAACCGACGATTGAATTAAGTTTCCGCTCTGTCACAAATTGATATTTGATCACAGCCGAGGAAAGAAAATTGAATTTTTAGATCGAACAAAAAGTGAATATCGTCAGCATATCGGAATTAGAAATCTAATATTGTTACTTTAATGTCTTATGTTTCTCAAACACTTTATGCGAACGACTTCGATGAACTTTATATAAGCGAAAAGCAAAAAGTTAATTTTATTTATGTCGATTCTGGTATGGATGTTTTTATCTTTTTTATTTTTCCCATTTACCACCAAGTTCTGGAGGCATTGCATGTTGAGTGGCGGAACTAAACGCCACGCAAGCAAAAACAGCATCTAAAAATCAATCTGACTTGGCAGGAGTTTATAAATAATGGCCTTAAAACGCATATTTCCTAACCTGTGGCTGCCCTGCTGTGCGGGACAATGCATTAAACTGTTTTTTTTAATAAAGCTACAGTTTATATTGAGTATTATATTTGTTAAAAAATATCTACAACTTAGATATAAAAATAAAATAAAAATCATTATTTAGTTCTTAATTCTCAAGTTTAAGATGTTAAGGCAAGAGTTTGAATTTGAGTTTGAAGTTTTGATCTCATTACCATCAAAGTAAACAAAGTATATGCCAAACTAAAAGTATAGGCTGTATCTAGATCTGCGGGTTTTGGAAGCGAGCGAGATCATGGTGTTTATCTGGCAAGGTACCCACCTTGCCAGATAAACACCATGTTAATTCAGCGATTTTTTTTATACAAATCAGCTTTACACTCTCCCTTTTTTTCTTATCCCGTACACAGCAGAGCAAGCAGAGGGAACCTAGTGTTAAGACACTCCGTTCCCCACTTTCCACCGATTTCTGGGAGCATTGCATGTTGAGTGACAAAACTCAACGACACTCTTTGCTTCGCCACCAAAACAAAGAAACAAAAAGATAAATTTAAATAAATATTTCATTATCACGAAAGGGAATAGAACCCACAACCAGTGGCATTTACAGTCACACTTTGTGCCCCTACACCACGATAGATCTTTTTTGTACTTAAAAAAAACTATTTCAATATAGGTACATTTTTTAAATTTACATTTTCTATTATGTCAACTAAAAATATAAAAATACAGTAACTTACTAAAATTCGTATCACATTTTGAAGCGGAAATTGAACCTACAACCTGTTTTCTTTAGTTTTTCATATATGTAGGTACGCGGGCAAACGGTAGCTTTGATAAAATGTGAAGAACAATTTAAACAGTATTATATCAGTAATTTTACTCACGCGTCCTGTCTTGTCTTAAGTGTCTAAAACAAAAGAACGAAGGCCCGAAGAAAAATATTTTGCTAAGTTTATTTTTTTATACTCTTAAAAAATACGTTCTTGTGTATTGTAATATTGTTACTGAGTTGCTTCTGTCTGCGACTTAATCTGAGTTTACTTTAAAATTTTATCATGAAAGTATGTAACGTAATTAATTATCACAAATAATATAAAAAAATGGCTTCAAATATACGTTTGTATCCTAAAATTTAAACAAAAAGAAACCTTCATAATAAAGAAAATTTAAGAATAATAAGAAAAATTATTTACTATTTTAAATTCCTTATTATTGGAGTCGATGCCAATATGGTTATTTTTAAATGTATTTTGTATTGTTTTCCTGTGTATTTAGTTGGTATTTCTTAATGGTGTTTTTGTTTTGGTTGGCAATGACATATAGATTAATTTATATTATTAATTACTTTCAATACATAGCTTAAAAGTGGAGAACAGAGTGTCATAGCACTAGGTTGTCTCTGTCTACCCTGCTATATACGAGATACAGCGTAAAGCTTAGCTCCATCGAAATCCATCCAGTCATTGATTACTAGTTGAAGCGTTATATCATGCCGCATAACTTTTGCACAAATAGTGCGTAAACACACATATTACAAAAAAATATTTTTTACCCGTCTAAGCCGTGACGCCGTCGTGACGCAGGGACACAAGCGTGCCACTATATACTTGACATAATGGGTTCGATTCCCTCTTGGGGGAATAAAATATTTACCATTTTCATATCCTCGCTCTGGTAAAGATACGAAGCGCAGGTTTGAGTTCTACCACTAAGCACGCGAAGCTCGAGAAATTTGCAGAAAGTGGAGAACGGAGTGTATTTACACTAGGGTATATAGTGTGAAGCTGAAACTATTTTATAAATTTAATCTAGTATTTTTTTGTTTCTACTTTAACGTAGGTGAGCGTGTACCTTAAATTAGCGCTACCACTGAGAGCGATCCACTTTCAAGTCAGTAAGTATAGATACCGTCTCAACTGTATATTAAGCGTCAAAATTCAGCTTTGCTGAAATGATGAAGGTCTGGACGCTCTGGGATCTCAGTCTATTATTGTAAAATAGATTCCGTGTATTTATATGATCTAAATTGGACGTTCTAAACGGTTTTTACTTTTATTTTTATTCTATTTTCACATACTGGCCAAAAAAATATTAAATATTTATATAAGCGCTATTTTGGATGAAGGACTAAAACCACGTTTACACATATGAACCGCTAGCATCCCTTTTTTTTGTACATACATGTAGATAACAGTACATACATGTAGACAAAATTACAGTTTCACGGCTTGGCCTGTAAACTTATTCGTAAGTCACTCCTGTTTTTCGCAAAATTTTTGAGACATTTCGAGAATAAAGATCTTTTTCATGCTATATCATATTAGTAGAGCAAGCAGAGGAAATCTAGAAAACACCCCGTAAGTAAGCGTTTCCTATTAAAACAAGTTTGACCATTCCCCACTTTCCGCCATATTCTTGAGACATACTTGTTTAAAGGCGGAACTCAACGCCGCGCTCTGCCAATAAAGAGAAGGGATATAAACAATTTAAATATAACCTCATATTACGCTACGAACTACAGCTACATACTAAAATCATAACTTCCATACCCATTTATATTGACTAAATCATCTAAATAATTCAAATACAATTTACAAGGCACGTTCAACACCGATATCGACACAGACAGCTAATTAGTTGGTCAATATAAGCTTCGAATGTTAACGGTTCATTTGGAAACAGCTCGTGCAAGCGATGTAATTGAGCTAACTTCGATTATGTACATTAAATTGTTGGTTACGTATCAAAACGCATCAAAACACAAGAAATATAATAGCTAAAATATTATAGGCCAGTCGTGGCGTAGGGGCACGAAATGTAACTGTAAAACCGACTGGTTGTGGGTTTGATCCCCACTCGAGGAAATGAAATATTTACTTAAATTTATATTTCCATTTCTTCGCTGGTGTCGAGGTTAAGCGCGGCGTTGAGTTCTGCAACTCAACACGCAATGCCTCCAGAATTCGGCAAAAAGTGGGGAACGGAGTGTCTTAACGCTAGGTTCCCTCTGCCTACCCTGCTGTGTGCGGGATACAGCGTGAAGCTGATTAAAATGTTATATGAGGCGGTCGTGGTGGTTTAGGGCAGGCTCTGCTTTTAGAGATGAAAAACAGACAAAGCAGTGCGTTGAGTTCCACCACTCACTTATATTTCTCGAACTTGGCGAGCATAGATCAAAATGTCTTGATACTATATTCCCTCTGCCTCTCTTTACGCCTCGGTTTACGCAGAATGTAGCATGAACTTACAGAATGAATTTAAAATGTGTACCTAACATTTTTGTGAATTCAATTTTGATCTACAATACACAACAATTTCCCTATAAGAGCGGGAACAAACGTGCGACTGTGATAATGCGACGGTTGTAGGTTCTATTTCCACTCAAAGTGAAAATTGAATCCACAATCACAGCGTTGAGCCACTCTTCTATGAGCGGGATACAGCGTGAAGCTAAGAAAAAACTAAACAGAAATTTTATAAGGAAATATAAACAATTATAAAATATATAACCATTACCATACCATTTAAAACCAATAAACAACATTATCTTAACGAAGACGTTTTAGTAAATTAATTTATACCAATCTCGTATAAACAAGACAAATAGCTGGCTGCGGTGGATCGTCACTCAGGAAGTCCGAATAAGTAAACGCAAACGGAAGTTGCTTTTGAAGTTAAATTTCCTTTAACCTAGTTAAGTGGGGAACGAAGCGTCTTAATACAAGGTTCCCTCTGCTTATCCTGCTGTGTGCGGGATAGAGCGTGAAGCTGATTTTTAACTTAGTTCCTCGAAGGGATCAAGTTTTACAATATGTTTTACTTACATTTTACTTTATAAACACGCGACATTATACTCATCTGGGTCCCATTATTACTAACTTGTATATATGTTTTTAGCTTCACACTGTAACCCGCAAAGCAAAATACAGCAAGATATACAAATCGCAATCTATATAGTGGAACTAAATGAAGCGTTTTGTCTTCCTACCAGTGCGAGGTAACGAAAATAATGAACTCTTGTATGTATTGTATGTATACTAATGTATCGGGACCACGAACACCCCATACTTTCATATATACACATAAATATTTATTATCTTTCAAATTTGTGATATACTGCAAAAAAGTAATCAAATTAATAGAGAATCCTTAGAATTGCTATAATTATTCCATACAATACCTACATTACTTCTTGGAAACGTTCGATATAAAAAAATATATGTCAAGGTAAATCAGCTTTTTTAAATTAGTAGAAATGCAAAGCCAAGATAAATATAGGACTGAAAAATAAACAACACATTCGAGTTCTGAAAGTTATACGAGTAAAGCAAATCGGTCTCGGGAGGATGTGTCGGGTGATATGAATGTATCGGTTTTGTACGACACTGTCAAGGAACCAACCGAGCTATGATAAAATAAAAAAAAATACATACATATAATATATGATTGCCACAGATTGTGTGCATATGAAAAAAATGTTTGTAATTTACATTTAGATATGTTTTCTTAAGTATATTTGTTAAGTGTATTTATGTATTAAATATAAATATTTATTTATTTATATTAAACTCCAACGACTAAAGGTTGCCTGGAAGAGATCGAACTAAGCGATAAGGTCGTCTTATTATACATGTTTTTTTGCGTTAATTTTGTTTATAAATTGTGCAAATTGTATGTGCAATAAATTATATTGTATTGTATTTTATTCATTGTATAGCAATTTTAATTCTAATAAGACGCAGATTTTCGTAAAAAAAATATATATCAGCTTCACGCTGCATCCCGCACACAGCAGGGTAGGCAGAGGGACTCCAGTGTTAAGATACTCCGTTCGCCACTTTCCGCCGAGTTTCGAAGGCATCCCGTGTTGAGTGGCGGAATTCAGCGCCGCGTTTTTGATCGACACCAGAGCGAAGAAATGAATATATAAATGTAAATAACTATTTCACTTCCTCGAGTGGGGATCGAACCCACAACCAGTCGATTTTACAGTCACACTTTGTGCCTCTGCGCCACGACTGGCCTCGACTGGCCTGGCAGAGTTTCGTTGCATCATTTAACGCGTAGTGTCCGGGCAGAAGGCCATTACTATGGGGCAGTGAGATTTTGGTTAATCGTAATCACTGTTAGTTCGATCTCCATCTGAAGAATTAGCAACATTAGCTTCTCTCTACCTACCTTGCTATGCAGAAAATGAATGCATGAAGCTTTTATTACAGCTATTTTAACTTGACACATCCTCTATTGATAAGTGTATTTGCATTAAGATACTAAAAAAAATCAGTTTTATACTGTATCCCGCACTTAGCAAGATATGCCTGTCTTGTTATGTGCGGGAAACTTAGTGTTCAGACACTTCGTTCTCCTTTTTCGCCGAATAAGAAGATACTCTCGAGCAATACTACAAAACAATGTCAGTATTAAAATTTTAGCTTCTCTACTATGAATGTTGTAAGGCGAAACGATGTTTTTTTTACCAGGGCGGAATAAAAGTATTTTTTATGTTAAATATAAATTGAACGAATATTGTATATCAAGACGTAGTGTTATTTAAATAATATAACTTCATAATTTCTTATACGTTTATGTACATTAACAATAACTTGATCGAAAATTTTACGTGCGTTCCATAAAACTACACAGAACGAGTTGGAATAGCCCATTTCAGTACTAGCTATAGGCTGAAGATGATAGAATAATTTTAAGACTATGAAGAATTTCTTAAAAGGATGTTTACATTTTTTTCGTAGTTTTAAAAAAACTAATGATTTATCACTTCGCTTTCATTGGTAGCATTGTAGCCGATAAGGTTACAGACCTTACCTGTGTAAATGTGATGGTTGTGTGTTCCATTCCCGCTCATATTACCTAATTAAATATTTCTCATTTCTTTTTTAAACATTTTTAAAGTGTTATTCCACACTTAGGAAAGAAAAATACTTATTTAGAAAACGTATAAAAATTTGAACGTAGCGGGACTCGAACCCGCGCCTCCTGGAAACCGACCAGGTGCTCTGACCACTAAGCCATACGTTCGTTTCCTGGTTGGTTTCCAGGAGGCGCGGGTTCGAGTCCCGCTACGTTCAAATTTTTATACGTTTTCTAAATAAGTATTTCTCATTTCCTCCGTCTACTAAAACAAAGGACTGCGGTAACATCCGCCATTCAAAACGCAACGTCTTGAATTCGGGTGGAATACAGAGAAAAGAGATTTTTTACAGTTGAGATAATTTGCGAATAACTTTAAAACCCATAATTACCAGCAGTCATTTCATAAAACGTAACAATCATTGGTCATTTTGTTAAATTGATGTGATGATTGAAAATGATTATAATTCGAAACCTTGCTCTGGCACGTGATCCCGGTAAAAAGATCTAGGTCGAACTGATTGCTTTCAGAATTGAGGCCCAATCGAGCTTATAGGGCTTCAAGCGTCATTGATAAGATCGAGCGTAGTAAAGAATGGGGTAAGTTAACTGTTTTTGAGTTTCAACGTAGAGTATTCCACAAAAGTTTTGATTTCTTTATATTTATTGCGTTATCTGGTAATGTTGTTGTTTTATGGGTATTTAATTATGGGTTTGAAAGTTATTAGCAAAATATCTCAACTATAAAGATTCGCTATTCTCCGGTTTTCGCCCAAATTCAAAAAAATGCGTTATAAATGACAGATCTTAACGCAGCCCTTTGTTTTACTAGATTGAGGAAATGAAAAATTTTTAATTAATATGAGCGGGAATCAAACACACAACCATCATGTTTACACAGACAGACGCGGCTACAATACCACCAATAGGCTCAAAAATATTATACAAAGCATTGATATTTCCATGACCGGGTTTGGAAAAGTGCAGTCTTTTAGAACACTTAAAAAATACTTTAAAAAAATTGAAAAATGTGCTTATCCTTCAAACTTTTATTTTTAATATAAACACATGACTGTTATGGCTATTTCTAAAATAACAAAAGTAACATAACAGCAAAATGATAGCGAAGTGATAAATCTTTAGTTTTTTTAAAACCACGAAAAAAATATAAAGATCCTTTTAAGATATTCTTCATATTCTTAAAATAATTCTATCACCATCACAACATATACAACACACTGAAATGGGCTCTTTCTACTCGTTCAGTGTAGTGTTATGGAACGCACGTAAAATTTTCAATCAACTTATTGTCAAAATAAACGTGTAAGAAATTATTAAGTTATATTATTAAAATAACGCTATGTCTTGATATACCATATTCGTTCAATTTATATTTAACATCAAAATACTTTTATCCCGCCCTGGTAAAAAAAACGTCGTTTCGCCGTACAACATTCATATTAGAGAAGCTAAAATTTTACAATCTCTAGAACCTTCTAGCCTAGTTTTCATTTGTCTATAGTGGACGAACGCGATGGCTATAGATTCAATGAAATGTTATAAGTTACTTATGAGACCTCATTACTTAATGAGGCCAGTCGTGACGCAGGGACACAAGCGTGGTTGTAAACGCAACAGATTGTAAGTTGGATTCCCACTCGATGAAATGAAATATTTAATATTTCCATTTCTTCGTTCTGGTATGGGGACGAAGCGGGGCGTTGATTTCCACCACTCAACCCGCAATGCCGCCAAAATTCGGTGGAAGATAGGGAAAAGAGTTTCTTAACACTAGGTCCCCTCTGTCTCTCCTGCTGCGAACGGGACACAACGTGAAGCTGTTTTTATTTTCTAATTATTCAGTACAGAGTTTCACATATATTATTTCACAGTAAACTTTATCACGCTTAAACTTTTATAGTATTTAACACTTCATACGACTCAAAACTGAGATTATAATGTATACTTGTACCCAATTTAAATTGTTTGCGCATAAACAAAAGATTTACAGCGATAATGAGTGCAGCCGCGCGGCTCTACAACAATGGAACAAGTTTCGGGATCGAGATCGTGATTAACGATATAACTCTGGAACTAAGTTCTGTCGTTACATCACTACGAAAGCGCACAATTTCATAGACGCTTTGCAACGGTCGCTATAGTCATCCTGATGATTCTAATCGTGATATAAGAAAAAGAAAAGAAAATAAAGTGTAACTTTATACTATTTAGATTTTTTTTTTCTACTTTCAGAACATAGAATATTTTCATTTCTTCGCCACTTAACTTGCAATGCCTCCAGAAATCGGTGAAAAATAAAGAGTGGAGTGTTTTAAGTAGATAGACTAAATTCACTCTGCCCATCCTACTACAAACGGGACACAGTGTAAATCTAAAGAAAATAGAAAAAAAACTGCTGAAAGATATGTTTATGGCAAAAACACCTAAATCTTCATATCATTTTTATTATTGAACCAACAACCAATGCATCAAGCCATATTTTTATTATTTACAACCCAACACAAAAAAAATCACAACAATATTATATTGGTGAAGGGCGAAACGTAAGGTTAAGTGCTCTAGATAAATCTAGATACAAGATGAGCGATTCCTGCTCTCCGCACTTGCAAATTACCTTCTATCTCAGATGTTCCTGTACTCGTATACTCATACATACATACGCGCGTGTAATGTGGGACGTTGTTTAAATAAGCCAAGATAAGGTGTCTTCATGACTGATTTGAAAGTGTATGGAGATGGGAATAGCTTTAAATGATAAATTTTCTTCTCTAATATGTACTTGTTATGTTTTTTTAAGCTTCATGCTGTATCCCGCACACAACATTGTAGGTAGAAGGTACCTACAACTAGGTAGTGTTAAGACACTCTGTTCTCCACTTTATTCATATATAAAATTCTAGTACAGAAGGATAGAATAGAAGAAAGCAACTTGTTATTAAGACATTTCGTTCCTTTCATTTCTATATTATTTGAACCTACTATGGTTATAGAGAAGCGGAACTCAATGCCGTGCCTATAAAAAACAAAATAAATTAAATATAATCAATTATCTGAGTAGGGATCGAACCCAGGACGACCTATCAGACTTTTACAGTCTGATGTAATTGTTCCACTGCGCCACAAGGGCTCATTTTCTATTTCTAGTAAATAAACTACGTGTAACAATAAGCGCGATAGAATGTGGCTTCGATTTCCAACCGAGAAAACGAAATATTTAATATTTGCATTCCTTTGTTCTGCGCGGCGTTGTGTTTCGCCATTCAACACGCAATACCTCCAAAATTCAGCGGAAAGTGAGGAGTGGAATGTTTTAATACTAGTTAGGCGTAAAGCTGAAATTAACAACTAAATAAACTATGCTTTTAAATTGTGTCAGTCAAAAAGAGATAATGAGTATGGTTCCACTTCGGGAATGAATTATTTAATTTTCACGCTCTACACTACAAAACACGCAATATCTTAAAATTTAGGCGAAAAATGAGAAACGACTTATCTTAATTAAAATTTTCTTCACCTTCATTCAGCCCGCATATACATGGGCTGGATACAGTGTGAATGTAAAAAAATATATCTACTATACTCTACTATATTCTTCGTAATAGGCAAAGGATGAACAATCAGGAATATTTTTTTTCTACATCTTAGCAATCTTTTATCGCTTTAGCAAATCATGACGTGAAAATATTTAAAATATTTGATGAGGTCAGTCGTGGCGCAAGGGGCACAAGCTTCCTACTGTAGGAGCGACAAGTTGTGAGTTCAATGTCCACTCAAATTTTTTTTTTTTTTTCGCTCAGGTAACGAGGCAAAACGAGACCGCCGCTCGATAGCGCAAGGCTACCAGAATGCGGCGGAAAATAACAAATGGAACGGAAGAAAGAAATATTAATGGGAACCAAGTGTTTTAATACTAGGTACCCAGGTTCCCTCATCATAATGCTCAATTTGGAGATCTATTGGATTTCCTAGGGAGTGTATAGGGGGCTAAAAGAATGGGAGACCCAGTTAAAGCTATTTAACTTTTTACAGTTCACATATTCGGGATACTATTCATTAAATATGAAAACTAATATTAAAATTTACAAAAGAAAAAAAAAAGAAAAAAGAAGAAGTTCTATGAATAAAAAACCACTCAAAAACTAAACGTAAAAAATATGCTACGGTCTTATTGCTTCAAGCAATCTCTTACAGAGAACCGTTGATAAGGAAAGAATTTATTCCGAAGGACGAGCAACGAGATAATGTAAAGTAATAAGGAGGAAATAAACTAGAAAAGTAACACAACTTAATATATTTAAATTTTCCTCATCTTTTGCGCCTGGAGGGTCTAGTGGTTTTGACAATGTACCATAAAAATATTTGTGTGTCTATTTGCATATTTAATTGTTTTTTTTTCAGTATCACGCTGAATCCCGCACATAGCAGGGTAGGCAGGGGGAACCTGATATCCTAGTGTTAAGACACTCCGTTCTCCATTAAGACACCTTTGTTTCCCAGTTTCCGCTGGATTCTTGAGGCATTACGTGGTGAGTAGCAAAGTAAAATTGTGGTGGGTATATAAAACATCGATGAATAAAATTCTTTAATAAAATATTCATTTTATAGAAGCATTCTGCGATGGCGTATATAAGTTTGTATTTACGTAACATTTTATACAAATCTATACTTATAATAAATCTGTAGAAAAGACGTTTCTGTACATTGTAAATATTTAAAAAAAAAATTGCCAGGGTGTTAAAGGATAATTAACATAATCCATTTCCAACATTTTTGGAATTTTTGTC
>DWQW01010279.1:0-12279 GCA_018249695.1 Heliconius erato demophoon | reverse complement strand
AGTAGGAATGATTTTTATTAATTGCCTCGCTTTTGTGATAAAACAAAACGCGGCGTCGGGTTCCGCCATTTAACTCGTAATCTTTAGAAAATTGAATGGAAAGTGGGGACCAGAGTATCTTAAGAATAAGTTTTCACTGCCTACCTGACTGAAACATGTTGTGTTATGCCGTGAAACCAAAAAAAAAAATAATCGGCAAGCATTTTTAAAATATTTTTTGATTTTTTTAAAAGTGTTATTCCACATTTAGGAAAGAAAAATACTTATTTAGAAAATGTACAAAAATTTTAACTTAGCGGAACTCGAACCCGCTCCTCCTGGAAACCGACCAGGCGCTCTGACCACTGAACCATACGTTGAACCTAAATAAATATAATTTGTCTTCACACATAATAGTGTATTAGACTTTTATTCCGGTGCCATATGTACCTAAAGTACCGCGGCTTCAATACACGAACGAAGTCACAGTGCCTAGTTAGTCCTATGAATCTAGGTCATCGACGAAGCCTAACGCTATCACAGGATAGTTGCAAAACGTTTTGCAATCTGACCTCGACCTATTTCCTTGTGAACTATATAAAACTTCTTATACTACATTATTGTGACAGTCTTGAGTAATACAATTTAAATAGCTATAAAGGAGGTCCCTGGAGGTGAAAGTGTATACGTCAAGTTTTAATATTATGTTTTCTTTTTATTTCCATTTTCCGCTTTTAGCAGCAGAGCAAATAGAAACTAGTGTGTAGACACTCTGTTTTAGAATTTTCGTTCAATTTTGTTGGGAGTTTTGGTGGGGGAACTCAACACCGCATTTAGTTTTATTAGATTAGTTTGGTATAATAGTTAATTTGACTTAAGATACTTAACAAGAGTCTTCTTTAACTTTATAGGTATGGAATAAAATTTACAGTAAAAAATAAGTTCCTATACAAAAAAAGGATATAAGCAAGTATATAAAGAAATATAAGTGTTTTTTATATAGAGAGTCACTTGAGACACTCCGCCCAATTCCGCGACTGCGTAAAGTCAAAATGAAAAAAAAATCAATATATAATGATATCAGTAAATGATATCAGTAGTTAATTTTAATTTCCATTACACTTTTATTTCAACTATTTCCTCCATACAACTACATACATACATACAGACATACATTTCCTTTGTAACTTGGAACCAATTTAAAAACATAATGATAGCTGTATTCTGCACAATTATCAGTTGTACCATTATGATTCTTACCACCTGGGAATAGAATGGAATATTGTATGAAAACATATTCAAAATTTAACGAGACGCCGCAAAAATTCCAAGTAAAAACAGAACTGAACATTCGTAAACGTCCCGGTAATAAGTTGGCCGATTCTTCAAAAGCAACTAGACACCGTCCCTATTATGGATATGCAGACGCTATTTTTAAACGCAAAAGGTGAATGTCGGGGTGAAAAATTTGATAAATGCATAATTGAGTGACTGTTTTTCTTTGTTTTTTTTTTTAGTTTCACGCTGTATCCCGCAAATTGCAGGGTAAGTAGAGGCAAGCTGGAACCTATTCCATTTCATCCCCATTAAGCCTTCGGTTCGTCAATTTCCGCCGAATTCTCGAGACATTGCGTGTTGAGTGGCGGAATTCAACGCCGCGCTTTCACTCGTTATCAGACTTACGAACCGGTCACACGTTTGTGCCCCTGAGCCACTACTGGCCTCCATTCGTATTTTAATGTTTATTAACAATAATATTTTGAAATACAGTTAAAAAAAATATTAGGTATAGTATTTTGTAAGTTTCACCTGTAATTGGCTAAGATAATAGAGTGCATATGTCTTGTATTCAAATTCATAGAAAATTTGGTCATGGACAGTTAAGCTATGGTTTTGTCTGCCTACCATGATAGTAATTTATAAAAGTAAAGCTTTAAAATAGTTTTTAACATAAATGAAGTATAAGCTTAAATTATACTGTAATATCTACACTATAACGTTTCAATACAAAATAAAAATATTCTTAAAGGAAATTTTAGCTAAAGAAACAGCTTTTCCTAGTATTAAACATTTGGTGTTCAGTGGCGAAACTCAACACCGCTTTGCTACCGGAACAAAATATAATCATTTCTCAAATGGAAATCAAACCTACCACAATAACGTCCACGCTGTACCACTACGCCGCCGTCCCCGGTTTCCAAACTCAAATTGTTAGTAGATTCTCACAATCCACACGTAGGTAAGAAAGATACTTTTAGAAACGTATAAAAAATGAACGTCTTACGTAATTTATTTTTAATTCTGTATTTTTTGTATTTGAACTGTATGTATTTGTACCCGCTGTATTTGAACCCGCGTTCTGGCCACGGGCCCTACCTGTAACCGGAACGCGGGTTCAAATCGAGCTATGTTAAAGTTTTTATACGTTTCTAAAAAACACTTACAGTTAGTTCAGTTTATTTGTGTCATACTTCATTTCACAGCGTAAGGAGAGTAAAATGCCGCAATATTTTATATAGCTGGCAATTTCACGAGACCAGAAAACGTGTAGGCTAGACGCCTGTCTTATTAAAATGAACGTGTTCATCTCATGCGGAATAACTTTTGATATAGATAAAACTAAGTTTAAATTTTATATTGGGGCCTTCGTGGCGTAGTAGGTACAGCATCTGATAGCAAATGCGATGGTTGATGGTTCGTTTTTGGCTCTACTTGCCTGAATGATTATATTGAAATTATTTTTATTTCCCTGTCTAATACGTGGCTGACTCAAATTCTTCAAATGTTGTCTAAAAATAAGGGCAGTCGTGGCGCAGGGGCACAAAGTATGCCTGTAAGCGCAACAGGGTATGGGTTCGATTCCCAGTTTAGGAAAGTAAATATGTAAATTTCTTCGCTCAGGTGTCGAAGCAAAGCGCGGCGTTAAGTTCCACCCCTCTACCAGCAATGCCTCCAGAATTCGGCGCAAAATGGAAAACGAAAGTGTGTTAATACGAAAGGAGTGTCTCATCGCTAGGTTCTTAGGTTCCCTCAGCGTACCTTGCTATGTGCAGGATACAGTCTTAAGCTAGAAAAAAAAATAATTATGAATTATGGGAATATGGAATAGAACCCGTTGAGTTAACTGTGCCCTCGTGCCCCTCTCCCACGACGGTCTTAACTATTTATATACAAATAAGGTAAAACTATAGGCTTAAATAAAATAACAGAATTACAAAATTAATTTTGCCTCAAAGTTTTCAAAATTCTGCTTTGTAAATATTAGCAATCACTTCCTTATAATATTTTAGTAGGATTAAGCTAATATTTTTCAAAGCAACCCGAAAATTCGGGAACCTAATTAACCTATGCGAAAACTTTTCGAATCGATGGTTGCTTCTGTAGGTACCTTGTGTAAAACAAACTAATTTAAGCTTCGTCGTCATTGGTTAAGTTGTACTAACATAATCGTTACACTCAATAAACAGATTTAGTTTGCTTTTAAAATATTTTTTCTTAAATATTATTTTTAGTGTGTTTCTGATCTTAACGACGCATAGTTTTAATGCTAGGCTTCATATTGATTGATTATTTTTATGTAATTTATTATAGTAAGAAATGTATCGACAAATCACTAATTAATAAAAAGTCACTAAGTACCTATTCTCCTAGATATTCGTGCGAAATCGAACTAAAACTGTAAAAAATAAGCATATAACCTACCCTAAGCAGAGGAATTTTAATATTAAGACACTCCTTTTTTCATGAAAATAATTAATCCTGTTCTCAGCTATCCACCTCTTCATTACCCCGAGTGGGAATCGAACCTGCTACCGTCATATTTACAGTCAGACGCTGTACTGGTATCAGTGCGATGATTGTAATTCACTCGGGAAATAAATTATTTACACATCCACAATGATTTGAGTCTGTTGAGAAGACAAACGCGTTGAGTTCCGCCACTCAACACGCAATGTCTCGAAAATTAGGCGAAAAATAAGACATGAAGTGTCTTAATAGGTTTCCTCAACCTGTCCTATTATATGCGGAATACAGGGTGGAATCATAAATACATATGTGGGGTTTGGCAGCAGGACGATGTTAGTGAGACGAGACTTGATATTCAACTCTTTTATTATATATTTAATTTGGTTATTTATACGCTACAAAACAATAGTGGAAAATAATTACACAATTGCATTTGTAGCGAATAAATATAGGACGCTGATTTAGTGTGTTTACAAATGTTGTTTATGAACAATATAAAGTATTGTGCAATACCCCTACAATACTCTCCCCCTTTGAGAAAAAAAAATATTAAACTGAATATAAAATAACCAAAATAAAATATATAAAATATTATGCCTATAAACTAAATTGATCCACGGGTGTTGTTGTTCGACCGGAGCTCGTAACTCGATGCGTTGTTTTGATGTCGTCGGCTGCTGCGTTTGGGCATTGTTGACGTTCTGCTGATGTTGTGTTTTTGATGAAGGCAGGCGTAAGTCGGTCATTAACCGTATTATGTATCGTTTATGATTAGATACAGGTAGAGTGCGCACGAAATTTTTCAACCCGTTCAAATTCGGGGATTTGCATAAGTGACGAATTCTTGTCACGTGAGATTCCGCCGTTTGATACGATAAGCTTGTATTGTCCACGTACTTGTGTATTTCATACCAGGTCAGAAGTAATGACTTGTTAGCATTATTCTTGTTGCTCTGAATCCTGGGCGCGTTGCGTCGTGTAATATACTGTATATTCTTTTTCGAAATATGCGCAGTATATACGGTTGACTTGCACTTGTTGGGCTTCGGGTTGAGCCTTGGAAAGTTTTCCATTCATAATTGTCGCTGTGGAACGTCTTCGACACATGCTTGGGATGCGTCGGTTATTATCGATGGCGGTGCGTGCGAGGATGCGAGAGGGTGGAGTCAGCGCAATGCTTCTCTACTGACTGAAACGTTTCCCTAGTTTCTTCGTTCTACCATATTTGTGTTTATTCAATGGCGCTTACACGTTGACAGTCGTAAATATAATTAGCCAGAATTAATTATCCTTTTCGGATTTAATAATCCAGAAATGCTGTCGACTATCTGTTATTGCGCATATCGACTCTAAATTAGCCTTTTTTATCGATGCCTTCTTAAAATTTTGTATTTTCCATTATTTTCTCAGCTTTTATTTAATTTTGCGTTGGATCTTGATGTAAAAATCTCAATGCGTGCGGTTGGTAGTATATTGCCTCTTGAAATCCTAACCGGTGAGACACGCTTGTGTGAAGCCGATTAGAATGTGCACTCACCAAATTTGTGAAGATTTGTATTGAGAAGAAGTTGGGCTGAAGTCCGGTTCACGTGGTTCCCAATATAGCACCACGGGAGTTGACTGGATCATAACTTCGGTCGTAGATTACTTCGGGCTGAAGTCAACGGGATCATGTCTGAAGTCTGCGGGGTCCCTCCTGGAGAGGTCCATCACGTCGGCAGATGTCCGCGGGGTCCCCCCGGAGGGGTCCCTCACGTCGGCTAACGTTGGGGTCACCAATGTGGGGTATCGCAGCGGGACGATGTTACTGAGACGAGACTGAATATTCAACTCTTTTATTATATATTTAATTTGGTTATTTATACGCTACAAAACAATAGTGGAAAATAATTACACAATTGCATTTGTAGCGAATAAATATAGGACGCTGATTTAGTGTGTTTACAAATGTTGTTTATGAACAATATAAAGTATTGTGCAATACCCCTACACATACATAGTACATTATGGTCCTTATAACTTTTTTCTATGTGAACTTTTAACAAGCTGTATGATCGGGACAGTTAACGAGTAGCTCGTTTGTTTTATAAAGCCGAAAGCTAGTACCAATGTTTAATAAAAAAAAGTATTTTTTTCACCAAAATTCATAGTTTTGATCTAACGATTACCAGAAAAAATGTGGTGTTAAATCACTTTGATTTGCTTTTCTGGTCAAAATAAGTGGTAGTAATAATAATAATATTTAAATTATTTTATGTAATACAAGTTCAAAAACCAGTTTTAATTTAAAAAAAATACGAGACTATATAAAACCTGATGTAGCTAAAATATATTTCTGGTTTTCTCACTTAAGTAGGAAATAGAACATTTTTTTTTCAGTTTCGCTATATCCCGTTATATATATATATAACAGGCAGAGGCAACCTAGTATTCGCCTCGCCGCCCAAAACATTGCGGATTTTGTAACTCTCATGTTAACTGATGGAACTAACTCACCAGGTACCAGGGCAAAGAAATGGAAAAATATTATTTTTTTCATTCCACCGAATGGCAATCGAACCCACTACAGTCACGTGTTTGGGCCACTGCGCCACGACAGCTTAAAAAAGTTTATTCAAAAATTAATTTATTAATATATTTCAATTCACTTCACCACTCTAGTACAAATTACAGCGTAGAGTTTCGCCACTCAACACGCAATGTCTCTTATGCAGACTTAAGATAACTTGAAAAATAATTTGTAAATTTTTAAAAGACCCTTTATTTGTAAATATGTTGAAAATAGTGTAAGAAATTATAGTTAAAAATTACTAAATTTCCTCGTCTGACTCTATAATCTGGAAAAATAACTATAGCATAAATATTTGAATTAGCTTTAGAGCAAATTGAATTAGCTTTAGGATGACAACATTATAATTTCCATAACTATTGCATAAGAAGACAGAGCGTTGTAGTTTTTATCTAAAATAAAAAATAAACTCTAATTAAAAAACATGGTGGGTATCCAATCAAATTGTTAAACCTGGGGTCGTAGAGACCCCCAAATTAGGGACCGGTGAGTTACGCGTTCCTCCCTTACCAATATTAAGGGGCCATTTTAAGCTCTCTCTGACTAATGCGTATCATTTTTTGTCTGTTTCTACCTTTTTACAGCCAGTAGCTTAGACTTTATTAAAATTTGTTGCCTTCTTTAAGATTAAAATTTAATACATAATTTAAAATGATATATTTTTATTGATTGACTAATGTTTGGTATAGAAAAAAGTGTACTCTATCTTACTTTAATTAAGAGGAAAAGAAAAACAATTCTACTTTTTGGGGATGTTACATGCCCAACACACAAAGAGACTCATTTTTTATATATTTTTTTTATTTGAATCCATAACCTTTTTAT
The DNA here is from genome assembly GCA_018249695.1 of Heliconius erato demophoon. Classification (NCBI taxonomy): domain Eukaryota; kingdom Metazoa; phylum Arthropoda; class Insecta; order Lepidoptera; family Nymphalidae; genus Heliconius; species Heliconius erato. The sequence goes on along the minus strand of DWQW01010279.1, from coordinate 5,159 downwards.
ATGATATATTTATTTATTGGTTATCAATATTATCATCAATGCAATTACAATATTAATGGGGCCAGTCGTGGCGTAGGGGCACAAAGTGTGACTGCAAAACCTGCTGGTTGTTGGTTTGATCCCCACTCGAGTAAAAGAAATACTTATTTACATTTATATTTTCATTTCTTGGCTCTGGTGTCGAGGCAAAGCGCGGCGTTGATTTCCGCCACTCAACGCAATGCCTCCAAAACTTAGCGGAAAGTGGGGAGCGGAGTGTTTGAACACTAGGTTCCCTCTGCTGTGTGCGGGATACAGCGTGAAGCTGATTAAATTTAATCAGATTTTTTTGATTAAATACTGACAATCAATGAATTGATTTTACATTTGACAAGACAATGAATGAAGTAATTTTACACAATGAAAACAATTGCAATATAATGACTTATTTAGAAAACGTATAAAAATGTTGAACGTAGCGGGACTCGAACCTGCGCCTCCTAGAAACCGACCTGGTTTCCAGGAGGCAAGTATTTTAAGTGTGGATTAACACTTTAAAAGTGTTAAAAATATAATTACTCGTTTGAGTGGGAACGGAACCCACAATCATCGTGTTTACAGTAAGTAGGTTGCCCCACTGCCTTGCATTTAAATATACTATAACTATAATTCGCCCGAACATGAATAAAAAAATCTTAAGCCACATACGTCGTGTCTCTACGAGCTAGGTACTAAACGTCCCCCACCCGATAATTTATTCAATACATGACCAAATGAAAAGGAATATAATCGAGTTTTAAAATCTGAACTTACTTCATTTATTGCTTAGAATTATTGACTAACTTTATTTCATTTTAAGTAATATTGAAAAAAATACTAAATTTCATTTCACAGTTTGTGTGGAAAACGGAGTGAGTAGCACTATATTATATTTTAAGTTTGTATAATTTTTCTATTTCATCGTTTTTCTTGTATTGCGCTTATTGTTCTTGATAGGATCTATCACATATGAGTGTTGAGTAATCTCGTTTTCGACTTCATCAACAAAAAAATCGGAGATCAATGTGGGTGCCGTACAATGTAGAGTACATCGAACTTGGCTCTCACCGGTTTCCATTTTCCACCGAATAAAAATTAATTTATTACAAAAAATACCATTTTACACTTAAAATAAATAGCTAAATAGCATACAACTCAAATCATATTAATGATGCATAGGCTGTAAGTACTCAGATTTTCTCTAACCTTAATGCTAAGATAGAATCCATTAGTAAAATAATATTACCAATATATAGTCGATAAGTGAACGCAAATCGTGTCGGCGGATTGTGGCCATCGACCATGAGAGGGTTGGTAATCCTGGCCTGGCCTTTTAAACTTAAAGGCATATGTAGATGCTAACTGATGGAAGGATTTAGTTATTGTATTGAAATTTCATGTTGTGTTGATCCGTTTGCGCCAGTTTTGTTTCTTTTCTGTGTTAAATTTACCAAAATTTTCAAGGCGTTATGTGCTGCTTGACGCAATTTAACGCCGCGATTTACTCTTTATCGTTTGCCTCGATTTAATTTTAAAATATCAAATATTTAATTCCTCAAAGTCAGAATGGAAACGTTTACATTCGCACGCTTATGTCTCTGAATCGACGAGATCTTCTACTTCTTAAATAATTCATTAAAATGTACCTAACACGCAATACATCGCGATTTCTTACAAATAAAGTGTCTTAACACTAAGTTCGTTCTGCTTATCCTGCTATATGCGGGATACTACGTAAAGCTGGAAAAAAAAACAATAATAAATCATTTTCTGATGGATAGTTAATCTCTTACTCATCTTTATTTCCATTTGAACAAAGGACTCCATCCTAAGACTTAAAGCCTAGTATTAATAAAATATATTAAAAAAAATACCTTCTTTAACAGCTATCTGTTAAATATAATATTTCTTGTACATAACATAATATAATATTTCCTACCTGGGCCGGCCCATCCCTTTTGGACTGCATCCAACTCCCGCCTTTGAGTGTACGATATTTTTGTTTGTTTCTCCCACCTTCTAATAGTAAAAGTTATAACTAAGTTAGCTATTTCACTATAAAGAAAATTACTAAGAGTATCGCTGACTTCGGGGATTCCATTAGGGATGGACAGTATTTTTATGTGACATAGAATATCAAAAACATGTCACTAAATAATAAGAACGCGATTGGATAAATTTTGGGCCTACGAGTACACTGTATGATAACAAGGCTGATATAACTGTGTTAAGATATAGGTAAATTATATACTTTATCTTCAAACGTAGATATTTACTGAATAAATAGAAAAAAAGCAGCTTCACAATTTTTCCTTAAATAAAAAGATAGGCAGAGGGAACTAAGTAGTTTTAAGACACTCCGTTCTCCAGTTTCCACCCAATTTTTGAGCCATTGCGTATTAAGTGGCGTAACTCAACGCCGCTCCTTAATAACAACATCATAAAATGAATACCAATTAATATACAAGTAAGTGAATAGTAAATGTCAAAGGCGACTCTATTAAAGCGTTTTGTATGGAGAATACAAAACTGTGCTAACTTCATTAATCGGATACATTAAGGGACGTGCCTTCCCTCCACTTCCAATGTACTACAGTCTACAATGTCGCGATTGAGGTTAAAGAGGCAACTAAATTCAAGTATTACGGTTAATAAAGTGTGTGTGAATGGTCTTTAACAGAAAAGTTCGCTTAACAAGATATATACATACATACATATATTATGTGGTTTATTTCAACGTAGGAAGCGGTGGTTGTGGATTCAAATATTTTGAAATACTTTTTGCTTTTTTAGCTTCTTACTATATTCGCTTGTATAGTGGGGTAGGGAACCAAGTGTAATTAAACTCCGTTTCCCATGCATGGACCAATTTTCTGACATTATAGGTTGATTGTTCTACGTAGCGCTTTATCTTAAGAGGCGAAATGCAGTGTTGAGTTCCGCCAATCAACACGCAATGCTTGCAAAATTCGGCGGAAAGTGAGAAAAAGAAGTGTCTTAACACTAGGTTTCCAGGTCCCTTCTGCCTATTCTGCTATATGCTGGATACACCGTAAAGCTAAAAAAGTAAGAAAGAAAGAAAGAAAGAAAAAGAAACTTTCAGTCATCGACATTCACAGTCAAATAAAGTCCCACTATGCCACGTAAGCATCAAATCCTTTCTCTTTACAATATTAGTATAGAAAAGTGAATATTTCCGTCTGTACACGACGTAACAGGGTCGTGTACGTTCAACTCGCGTAGAACGAGTTTATCGCAAACACATCGACACATTTGACATTAAAAATATATTGGTAAAACCGCCTTATACTCGTATTCAGTTTGGATTTTTCAACGCGTCAACTAAATTTTGTAAAGCTTTCTTCATACACAGTCTCAAGCTTTTTTCCATATTTTCATATACTAGGTAGGGAAAGGGAACCTAGGGTTTAGACATTCGGGTCTCCAGGCTCGGCTCAATTTTAGAGATATAAAGTATTTAGTGTTTGGAAATCAACCCAAGGCTGTTATTTTTTAGAGCGAGGAAACAAAAATATCAACAAAATCATTTAAAAAATTACATATTGTAGTTCACGTGTTACGTATCTTTAAATTCACAAATGGTTAGCTAGCCCTAGAGAAATTGTCAGACAATGTTTTTTTTATATTCATAATTTACCATAATATTGAGTTGGTGATGTAAAATCGAGTTATATACTATACCTTACATTATTCTATAGATGAATAATAGACAAATACGAAGATGTCTAAGTAAAAAAAACAAATATGCTATATCTATGAGTATCTTCTAAAATTGAATGATTTTTTTTAAATTCTCGTTCTCATTCATTTCCCCACTAAAAGAAAAGGTCGTTAAGTTCCGCAAGACCGTCCCTCAGTACTTTGCTTACCCTTCTAAACCAAAAAAAGGAAAATATTCCCCATATTTAGATTCGAACCCACAATCGTCGCATATATGTATAATAATACAGCGGGTATTTTCCAAATGACATCAACATACATACATATGTCCAACATATTCGCCGCACGTCTGACCGCAGGTGACGGTCGCGTTGTATCCAGAACGAGACACGGAGACGTACATGATCTGAACAGCTGTTGCGTCTCTGAAGATTACCAAATGTAATTACTAAATAATAATGTTACGTTGTACGTATTGTGGATGTATGTTAAAATTATAGGTACTAAAAGTATCAATTTATAGCTATTTCTTAGAAAAATCATAACAAACTTAAAATTATAGTTTATTTCATACAAAATGAATGCATACGTCCGCAAATTTAAGTTTGTCAACTTTTATAAATTGTTCTTCTCGTTGGGATACAATCCTGAAATTAGCACGGAACCCTCGGTATTCGAGTCTGACTCGCATTTGACCGATTTTTTTGTCATACAATACGAGGGAATGTAAATTTGTGACGATTCTTTAATTTGCAATTTTAGAGCCATTATGTGACGTATGACAGAACTTTTTGACGTCTCGTCTTTCTAAACTGTAGAAATTAAATAAATTTAATATAACAACTTCCATGAGTGAGAGTCGAACCCACAAGTCAGTTTACACATACAAAATATATATATACAAGTATATATATATATATATATATATATATATATATATATATATATATATATATATATATATATATATATAGCAGTACACCACTGTAGCACCAATATACTTACTATATTGCAAATTATTATTTGATGACGGTTCAAGGGTTGTTACTCAACATTTTGTATTGTACGTTTTATTTTATATATTGAGAATAATCCGGATAAAATAAATATAAAATATTATACAAATTTATTTAAAATATAATTCTATTTTTATATAATATCTGTATACATATTGTATTCTTAGTTAAGCGAAACAAAGAATGGAGGAACGCGACTCTAGAAATTAAATGTATAAATATAAAAACAAAGGAAAATGTCAACAAGTCCTACTCAATTATCTCCATTTTATGAAAGTTGGTTAAAAAGGCGAACTTTAATAAAGGTTCGCTACTTCATCGCACGCCTCTGTATTTTTTCTTTATAGTATACACGCGGTGTGACGGTGAGTGTACACCGGAAACTCTTCTCATAAATATTACATCACAACTAAACCTCATTTTTAATATTAAAAGTGAAAAATA
>DWQW01010278.1:0-12280 GCA_018249695.1 Heliconius erato demophoon | reverse complement strand
ATTTTGTTGATGAAAAAATAGTTAGGTAAAATAGTTATATACTTTATTAAAATAAGATTGTAAAATATTTTTTCCATTACTATTTTACGTGGCCTAAGTCGAATCATGAACCTTTTTGATGCCATTGTAGATCTTCTACCTAAGTATTTTTTTTGGAAACCTAGTGTTCTCATTAAGACACTTTCGTTTTCTACCTCTTAATAGAATTCGGAATACATTGTGTGTTGTGTGGCGAAACTCAACACCGCGCTTTGTCTCGTTACAAGACCGAGGAAATGAAAATATTAAATATTTAATTTTCTCGAGTTGGAATCGAACCAACAAACAGTCATCTTTACAGTCACACGATATTGATATTTGGCCGTTTTCTATTTGACATGCATATTGAGACTTACGAGCGAAAGTTATTCCATCATCAAGGAAATTTTATGAAGATAAGCTTCGGCTTTATAGTACGTAATTTGTACGTATACTTTACGATAAAATGTAAAATTTAAATATTTTAACGCTCTGTTTACGACCGCAAGCTTAGGCACGAGTCCCGCGGGGGGCGCCCTTGCCACCGATGCCATCCTCTCATGCAGAGGTAGAGCAAGAGGTATCAGATGCAAGAGGTATCTTTCTCAACTGGTGACGCTATAAAGGCCATTAGGACTAATATTAATATCGAAATAAAAGTGCAAAGAGGATTTGACGGTGGAGGAAGACGGTACAGATTGTAATTGTAGGATAATTTTAGTAACATTTAATTAAATTTGTGTAATTAACGTCAAGTAAAACATATCGGTTAGGTCCCATCTCTACAAACGGATGCTATGTACTCTTGGCTATGTCGATGTCGTTTTCATTCATAAATTATAATCTATGACTGAAATGAGAGTGATTTTTGAATACGGACCATAGTATGGCGTTGAGTTCCGCCATTTAAAACGCTACGTGTTGAATTTAGATAGAAAGCGGATAGAACCTTGTGTTCTTACTTAATGTCAAGACACTCCTAATATTTGAAAAAAAAAAGTTATTTCTGCTAATTGCCGGAAGGTTATCATAAAAATCATTTTCAGTTCGAACTTCTAACTATCCTATAAAGTTTGATCATGATTAGTACAGCAATTGCTAACAGTTAGTTTTGATCGACACCTTTATAATGTTTTAACGGTAACGTGTCCAAGTTATCTAACTGCGCCAAGTACTTATAATATATAATTTACAGTAATGTCGCTAATTTTCAGAATGTAGTTTTATCACATGCAAGTAATAAAAAATTAAATGCTTTCTGAGGCTCCATTTATATTATCGACAATAATAAAATTAGTAAGGAATTATAAATAACTATAAAATATTCATTTTGACATATACATTTTACAAAACATACATTTGTTTTAGTTGTTAGCTTCACGTTACTTCAAGCACAACTGAGTAGGCAAAGAGAACTTGGGAAACTAGTGTTAACACACTCCGTTCCTATTAAAGCGCTTCTGTTCTCCACATTCCGCTGAATTCTGTGGCATTGCGTGTTGAGTGGAACTCAACACCGCGCTTTGCCTTGTTACCAGAGCAAGAAAATGGATATAGTAAATATTTCATTTTCCCGAGTGGGAATCGAACTCACAACCATCGCTTCATAGTCACCCCTAGAGCTACGACGGCTTCATTAATTAAATATTATTTAAGTTTATATTGAAATTAAAATGTGTATGAGACGATGTGGGGCAGTAGAATATGTTCTATATGTTGTGGTCACTGTATTCACGATGGTTGTCGATTTGATTTCCACTTGAAGAAATCATATAGATATATATTAATTGCAAAATTGCTCTGGCTACGACAGAGGGAACCCAATTCCTCTATTCGAATACTACTGTTGTATTGTCTCTGACTTTCAGCCTAATTATCGAGATATTGTGTAATAAATGGTGGAATCGTTTAGAGTTTTTTATTTAATTTGCCTGTTCTGACATAGCAGAGAAATCAAAGTATTTTTACCCGACTGCGTCGAACGAAATCCAGGCGGAGGGATTATATATTTAGTCCGTATGTTGGTATGTACACATGTATGTCTGTTCTTTTTGTTCCATTCTAACTGTTAAACCAGAGAATTAATTTTTATAAATGTATTAATTTAGTTTATGCAGGCGGTTCTTTTGTTTTATTTACAATTCACTTGCGTTTATCATTAGCATTAATATTAAATAAATATCTCTTGTCCACAGTAACGGGCTGTTAACAGCGTTCTTGGCGCTGTCCTTGCTGTGCCTGGCGTGTGGCAACAGCGCCGCGGTGCTCGCCGCTACTGGCCTGCAGCGGGACTCGCTTCGACAGCCGGAGACGATTAGTAGTTTTGAGGTAATATAACTTATATGTACAAATATAAAAGATATATTATAGTATAGTCGATGAGTCGTGGCCGCTTTGAAGTTAGTTGCGTGATGGCTGTGCACATGAGTGAACAATGTGCAAAAGTTCTGATAGTTTATTTTGAGGGCGGCCACCACTTGTCGGTTGTACTGTACTTACATCAAAGGCAGGTACTGCTTAGTGACACTCTGAATTCTACCTGCAGAACCTAACGACGAATCTATTAGATGATAAACAAATCAGCAGATAAGATAAAAAGAAAACTATCCACTATTTAAAATGGGTATTTAAATGTTACGGAGTGGGTATTTAGATCTTACGAGCCTAAATTTGTTAATTGTGCAAAGATTTTTCTTTAGTTTTCTCTATAACATGAGATTTGTAGAAGTAAACATTTTTTTAAACGATTATTATAGCTTCAATTTTTAATAGTTATCTAAAAACTGAAAAGTTAACAAAACGTTGTTGAGTTCTGTCATTAATAGGCGAATATAATAAAGCAGGCAAAATTTAGACATTTGGGTGAAAAGTGAGGGGCGGTGTGTTATCACTGCATTCCCTCCCCCCACTCTGCGTTGTGTAGGATACAGTGTTCATAAAAAAAACTTACATCTAAAATAAAAAAATAATTTCAAGCTGTATTCCGCACACAGAAGAGTAACCAGAGAGAACGTAGTGTTAAGACACTCCTGTTCCTCATTTTCCGCTAAATTCTGCAGGCATTGAGTATTGAGTGACCGAACTCAATGCGGCGCTTGTTGCGGTGTCTCGACACCAGAGCAAAGAAATGAAAATGTAAATTTAAATAAATATCTCATTTTCTCTAGTTGGGACCAAAACCTGGCCTGACTACTAAAAGGTCTCTATAATAGACTGTCGCGTAGTCTATCTGTATGTACTTTGCAAGCATTGCACATATTACAATGATCCCGCAAAGCAAAATGAATACAATCAGCGTGTCTTAATCTTATAAGATGCGGTTTATTATGCACTACTTACTGCATTGGGCAAGTACAGTGGTTGGGTATGTACGCAATAGTATACTTCTCAATTTTAATTTACTTTTCTTGGATAAGAATAAAAAATAACTCTATATAAGATTAAGATAGATTTTTTTACGATCTTTTTAGATACGCTAAGGAATGAAACATATATTAAACAACCGTAGCGCATTGGCAAGACGTCTGCGATTGCCAATCGATGGGGAGAAACATTTTGCACGGTGTTGAGTTCCGCCACTCAACGCGCAATGTATCAAAAAATCAGTGGAAAGTGGGGAACGGAGGGTCTTAATGGAGAACAAAATGTCTTAACACTAGATTCTCAGGTTCCCTCTGTCACTATACTGTCTGCCTGCTGGAGACATCGTGAAGATAAAAAACATAAATATTACGCAATATTTTAGTAAAGTTCAAGGACATCGTGATGATCGCGATGGCAGCGAGACATTACCTACTGTTTATATATCATTAGATGGCATTGTACGTGCTTGCCTCTGCCTGAGCGTGGGAACATCGGTTTAAATTCCTTATAATAAAATTCACTTTATAATTAAGTTAACAGATAAAATAATGTTATTTAGAATTAGTTTTACAGTTTCCTCTTATAGCAGGGTACCTACCTCGCTATAGAACCTAGTGTTAAGTCACTCTGTTCCCCACCCACAGTCTATTTTTCGATACATTGCGTGTTGAGTGTCATTTGGAGTATCTGTGGGGTTAGAGGTCCAGGGCATGTAAACCTTAAATGTAAGCATCCTGGTAAAGACCAAACTGCCATCTAGGTATATAGAGCAGCGTGGAATGTTGAAATTGAAGTGGTATTGGTCATTAAGGTGTAAGGAAACACTAAGAAGCTAATCAATTAGGTCTCATCTCATAATTACGACAATTTTATGCATATTTTAATTTTTTTTGTAATTCTTGATATGAGAAATAAAATAAAAATATTATGAAACAATAAAGAAAAAAGAAACAGTTGCTTCAGTAACGTATATTTGGTATCACCAGTTTGGTACATAGCTGTCGTGTGAAACATGTCATAATGCCAGAACAACCGACCATTCAGAAGACATTCCTTTGTTAGCCGCTGGAATAGTTAAGAATGTTCTTAAATATACAGATGCTTTTACCTGCGGCTTCGCCGGGTGGTAATAACTAAGAACTTTGTTTATCAGCTTCACGCTGTATTCCGCACACAGCAGGGTAAGGGAACCTACCGTTCCCCACTTTCTGTCGAATTCTGAAGATACTGCGTGTTGAGTGGCAGAACTTAACGCCGTGCTTTGCCTCGTCACCAGAGCGAAGAAATGAAAATATAAATTTAAATAAATATTTCATAATAAGAACTTTGTATGACAGATTATTACAATGGGATACATGGGTTCGTTTGTAAATGTTCTATCCAACGAAACGTATCAATTTGTTCTAGTAGTGTCTGAGATTAGCATGTTTAACCAGACATTTTTTTCAGTTTTCTAATATTAGTATAGATAGGATTATAAGCGCGATGGTTGTGGAGTCGATTCCATCTCCAAACAGCTACCACTCAACATGTAATACCACTAGAATTTGGTAGAAATTGGGAAATGGAAGTGTCTTAAAAGGAAAGAAGTATCTGATTTACTATGTTCCCAGGTTCCCTCTGTCTACCCTGATATCTGCAGGATACACCCTGAAGCTAAAAAAAAAAACATTACAATAAGAATACTTTTAAAAAGAATTTGGTAATACAATCGACCGCATTTAGCATATAATTTATTGCGAAAACAGTCCTCTGTTTGAGGTTAGCGGCTAGAATGGCTATGAATAGAATAGTTTTTACATTTGTAGATGATGTGAATACAGTTATATCTTCGTGTGATTAAGATTCGTTGCTATAATTAAATTTATAAGAAATTATTTTAAAAAAATTGAGGTTCTCAGGGTAAAGTTTGTAATTTTTTTTGTATACATACATATATACACACATAAGATATAGTTAAATCGTTGTAAAAAGTAGTTAATTAGTTAAAGCACTGTAACTAATTAAGATGTACGTTTGTTGTTTTTTAAAATTAAATTGAAATTTTCAGATGATGTACTTCTTTCTCTAACTCCTTTAGGACAAAAACACAAAAAAAACTAAATAATAAATATTTATGAAGGTTTCCATACAACGAACGTGTTTTTTTGCTCGTTTCTATTGAATATAGATAGTAGTATGGAACTCTTCGTGCACGAGTCTGATTCGCACTTGGCTGGTTTTTTACTACATAATAACACGTTGATATAAAAAACGTATATTTTGATTTTTTATATTATATCAAATACCTAGGGAATATTAAAATTAAAAATATTTGTTCACAGGATGAAATGCAGGCATGGACTCCAGTACTAGCTAACATAGCGCTCCTTATCATAGCATCAGTCCACTGCCTCGTCTGTGTATTCTCCATTTACCACCTATCCAAGAGGGTGTGCCCTTGCTTCAGACCGAAGCAGGCCTACGACCACAATCAGTTCGACCCCAACTTCAAGCCGGTACAGCCTTGCGTGTTTCATGTCGATGAAATAAAGAGAGCTCAGGAGGAGAAAATGAGAGGGCATGAGCTTTGCAAGGATTTGGAGGCCAAGTTACAAGGGGATACTATTAAAAAGAAAAAGGTGAACCTAAAATATATACTTTGAAGTCGTGTAGTAAATCTTGACGATACGAACCACCAATTATCGTGTGTAATGAATAGTCACATGTTTAAAATTCGTTGAGAAATTATCAACATTTCAATAAAAAAATAAAATATTCATAAAAAAAGTTTAACATATCAACACGAGACATTACGTCTTGAAAAGCAGAGAGAGACGCCACGCTTTTTCTCCTAAACAGACCGTGGAAATTAAAGTTCATCCCCCGAGTGAGATCCGAACCCACAGCCGCTTTATTTATAGAGTCTGGGAGCCACAAGAACCTCGACTTATTAACATTAAAAATATATATTTATATATAAGATATTTTACAAACATAGTGTAGTAGGTTTACCAAGTTTCGCAAGACCGGACACACGGACTGACCAATAAAACGTGTATTTGTATAAAAAATCGATTGCCTTGATTCGAATGCGTGACCTGCATGGGACTGTGGTCTGTGAATATGTTATTTTTTGTTCAAACAACATTACTTATGTATTACTAGAACTCTCAAGGTCCACTGATTGAGCACTTCTCGAATTCTCTATTTAATTGCTGTCAAAGTAAATATAATGACTAAATGACATATGGTAATAAGTCGGTTCTTGTTTTAGTTGAACAATATTTTTTTAGGTTTTTAGGCTGTATTAAGTGACTTAAAGTTAAGATAAGTAGAGAGTTTCTCGTGAACAGTTTCATGTTGAGTGACGGAACTCAACGCCGCGCTTAATACACAATTTCTTCTGCCTACCCTGCTCTATATGAGCAGCATCGCATGAAGAAAATAAAAAAAGATTTTAATCTCTTCAATAACTTTAAATAAAAACAGAATATCATTATTTAGGAGGAATCCCCTGAATACGGCAGTGCTAACAGCAGAGAGCGTCTAGTAACCAAGTGGCTTGGTCACCACCACGCCGTTGTCCCCACTGCTGTCCGCCCTCCTCGGAGTAAGGGTGTGAGGAAGGCCAGAAAGCCTCCTATGATGCTCGTCCCTGCTCATCCGGCTAGCACGGTAAGCCAACTTCAAGTTTTATATTTTTTAAATTACTAATATGCTGCTGAACTGCTTCTTAAGATGGGAGCTTCAAGTATGGCTGACAGCGCGGCGTAAAATGCTGAAATTTGTCATATAGGTTAGTTGGAGAGTATAGGGGAGCATTAAGAGAGGATTTCCTGAAATTATAGAAATTTGGAATTTAAAAAACATGATTTTACGATTTATAGTATAAGTAATGAAATTGAGAGCTAAGACTCGTAAACATTTATAACAAATCTCTTGTTTATTTATTGGAATTTTCATAAAAGTTTGAGAGGAAGTGAGAATATATACTTAATATTTTAAGTGTCATACTTCACAAACACAATATTAATATAGTACTGAAATGTTCAGTGAAATCGAGCGTTGCATCAATCTCAATCTAAGATAAATGGCCGTAAATCATTCTGCTTTCCAGTTTCCGCTTGTTCTAAATAATAATAATATAAAAGTAAGTGTTAAGAAACCTAGGCACGGATTTATAATCCGCTCTCAAGATCGTTGTTGAGATGTCGTTTTCATTCATAAATTATAAAATATCCATGAATAAAAGTTTGTTTTCAGACAATAATTAAAAGTTACAAAAGTTTTAAGTTTACTTTTATTCTAAGGACGCGACATCGTGTAGGGGAGGTTTTTGCCAAAATTCCTACGGAAATATGAAAATTTATATAATATATAATTATTTTTTTCAATTTTGACGCCTAAAAATCCACTCAACTAGCACAATATAAAGTACCTTGGTTTCTTGAAATACACCAAATTTTATTTTAAAATTTCCTCTAAATATCATAGAATAATAGCGTACATAAATTTTTTGAAATACACCAAGTTTTTTTTTAATTTCCACTAAATATCATAGAATAGAGCACATTAAATCTGCCTTATCATTAGTTCTAGATAACTGCCTTATAGCTGTTCACAGCGAAACGTGTTAGAGCACAGTCGTGATTCGCCACCGACCCACTGACTCTTGACTCTACACGAGTCAGTTATAGCTGACCACTGAGCCTATATGTTGTTGTGGAATGTACGTGTATTCAAAGTTTTGTATGGTATAGGTTTGATTATTGCTTGAGGAAGTAGTAATTATTACTGTTTTGCTACTATCTAGCTTATGTAAATAGTTGTTTTTCCTTACTAAAATAAGATAATCTAATCATTCATTCAAAAAGAAAAAATATCTTTGCCATTTTATTGTTTATGTTTTCTCTCTTATTAAAAAATCACGCTGTATCCCGCACACAACAGGGCAGGCAGAGGGAACCTAGTGCTAGGACGTTCCCCACTTTCTGCCGATTTCTGGAGGTATTGCGTGTTGAGTGGCAGAACTGAACGCCGCGCTTAACCTCGACACCAGAGCGTAAGTAAAAATTTCATCTCCTCGAGTGGGGATCGAACCCATAGCCACTCGGTTTTACAGTCACACTTCGTGCCGCTGCGCCACGACTAGTTTTTATATTTTGCTTAACTTTACGCTGTAGTGTCAAAAAACCATACATTCTTTGTTTCTCTGTCTTGCCAGAGCGGTGAAATGAAAACAATTCATTCCCCCGAATGGTAATCGAACTCAAACATCGCGTTTATATTCAGACCCAGCCCCACTGCGCCACAGCGGCGTCTAAACTTTCTCAGACGTTAAACTATGAAATAACCTGAAAGTAGAAAACATCTCAAGGGGATATCTGTAATTCCACTATGGATTAAATATTCTATACGTACGCAGTACGTGTATGCGAGTTTCCATAGCGGCACTCGTTCGTTTTCTAATTAGATAGATGCCTTCGCCATTCTCAGAAGACCTTGCACTACTAAAATGACTATAATTTTCTATTCTATATAACTGGACAGTTTAGTTTTAGCCTTTTGACTTTATTTGTGAAGGTACAAGAAAGATAATATTTAATTAAAGAATTCTTATTATTGTGCGTTGGTTGGTGTGTCTTAAAATAATTTGAAAATGATAGTGTAGGACAGAGTGTGAGCTTAACGCTGTATCTCGCCTCTCTCTCTGTTTCCCACTCATCGTCTAATTATCTAGACTTTAAGAGTTTAATGGCGGAACTCAACGCCGCGTGTTGTCTTGTAACCAGGACGATAAAATTAAAATAATTCACTCCTGCGAGTGAGAACCAGAATAACAAACAAAGCGTTTATTGTAGGAGGTGTCTCAATAAGTCGACATCTTCGTGTAGTTACGAATTTTTCACGTTGTAGTTTTATATTGAAAATATGTAATTTGGAAATATTCCCTGAAGTGCTTTAGTTATAATTTTGAAAATTATTCAATTAACTTAAACAAAGTTATGATTTTGATTTAATTTAAATCGAACGAAGCCGTGGACAACACCTAGTGGTATGCTATAAAAATTAGTAAATATATAAAATAATAGATACTTATATATATATTACAAAGACACTAGCCCGTGTACAGTTTCCGCATACCGCTGTTGTCTTCCTGCACTAAGATTGTTGATGCTAATGATCGTTTAAAAAAATATCTATGCATACATTACTATAATAGTCGATATATGAGACACAGTTGTTAAAAAAAAGTAATTTTATCGACATATTTGTGCTTCTTAAGTAAAAATTATATGGTATACCTTATTTTAAATATTTTGATATTCGAAACGTCTTGATCAAATCAGTACTTCTTTGAAATAAATAAAACAAAGTTGTAGATTTTACTATCCAATGCTATTTTATGAGCACATTTCAGCAATTCGACACCTTCTCTCTGTAAAAAGAAATAAAACATATGCATTTTAAAGTTATGCGGTATATTGTA
This sequence comes from Heliconius erato demophoon, assembly GCA_018249695.1. NCBI lineage: Eukaryota > Metazoa > Arthropoda > Insecta > Lepidoptera > Nymphalidae > Heliconius > Heliconius erato. The sequence continues at coordinate 2,427 of DWQW01010278.1, read as the reverse complement.
TTATACATACAAATGCAGCTTTTGAGTCTATATGTATATGTTAAAAATTGCCTATCATATCTCCTATCTATTCCGCTTGAAGCACGGTAGGCACTCTGCTATTTACATAGACGAATACTAAAAAAAAAATTCTAACCAACTTGTTTCCTAGTGTCTATAAAAAAATTACAGAGAATATAGAGACAAATCACTCCTCTCCTCCTCTATAAAACATTAACAATAACAGCAAAATGAGAATCAGCACAATTCCCACAACACTCAGCATTGGCTGCGCGTGCGCATGCGTCTGCGCTGAATATTTGGTGCTCTTTGATCTATTGATCCACATCTTATCCGGATCTCGAATAAGCTATGATTTCCCTATACCTTAAACACCACTACGACATACGCATTTGTAAAATGGATATTGAATAAATAACGAAGGGGTTTGTTATCAAGAATCGTTTCTATTAATTTAAGTGTAACTACTACAATAGAAAAAATCTATGAAAATAATAAAAAATAATAAAAATACTTTTTATGTTTCTAAGAATAAGAATTATTTCCTAAAACATGTTAATAAAAGTGATTGCTAATCCCGAAGACGATAGTTGTTGATTCAAAACTACGTTCAGAGGATACCTTAGTAGATAGGGATGATATCCATATCAGTAAAACAGTCAAAATTGTACATGTAATTTACCAATTACTCTCTAATATCATAAAAATAACTCAATTAAACTTTTACAATGGGGCCATCGTGGCGCAAGGACACAAATGTGCGGCTGTAAAGACTAAAGTTGTGGGCTCGATTCCCACTCAGGGGAATTAATCGTGTAATATTTTCATTTTTTCTCGCTCTGCTAGAGAAGCAAAGCGCGGAGTTGAGTTTAGCCACTCGACACACAACGATTCAAGAATTCGGCAGAAAATTAATATTTACTAAAGGAAATGCTCTATCAATAATCACCAAGACCACCGACTGTAACAGTTCAGTGCAGTGCGGTGCGGAACATTTCTAACACGCTATGTTTTTTGCCGCGGCGCCGCTCGTTCCGCTCTCATAAACACAATCAGAGCTCGAGCCAGATTATCCAGTCAATTGTGGCGTGGAGAGACAGTAATGGAATTATTAAATCATTATTAAGAAGAATTGAGGCCGGTCGTGGCGCAGCGGCACGAGGTGTGACTGCAAAACCGACTGGTTGTGGGTTCGATCCCCACTCGAGGAGATGAAATATTTACTTCAATTTATATTTCCATTTCTTCGCTCTGGTATCGAGGTTAAGCGCGGCGTTGAGTTCTGCCACTCAACACGCAATGCCTCCAGAATTCGGCAGAAAGTGGGGAACGGAGTGTCTTAACACTAGTTTCCCTCTGCCTACCCTGCTGTGTGCGGGATACAGCGTGAAGCTAAAAAAGAAGAATTGGGGCCGTTGTGGTGCAGTCGTAACTGCAAACGTGATGGTTGTGTGCTCAATTCTCACTTGGGGAAATTAATTATTTAATACTTTGAATTATTAACTCTGGTAACAAAACAAGGCGCAGCATTAAGTTCAACACGCCATGTCGCAAAAAGTTGTCTTGTTACCAGAGCAAATGGAAACGAACCCACAACCGTCGCAACTACCCTGCAGGTAGTTGACGACGATATTTAAAATATTTTCAACAGCAATAATAAACCACATCACACATCGTTCCACATATTTTGGAAAACAAGGTAAACAATGAGCTATAGGTCTCTCGCCTCCATAATATTAACACACTTGCCGGCACCCGGCGCAGTAGGTACAGCCACTTTCGCTACCCATCCTTGCCTTGCGAGTCGCGAGTCGCGCCGCATTCCGAAGATATACGTTCAAATGTAAATATTAAATGTTTTTTTGAGGTCGTCGTTGCTCAGAGGAAAAACGTACGGTTGTAAACGAGACGGTTGTGGGTTCGATTTCCATTTGGGGGGAATGAGATGATTTTTTTTACAACTTATTTATGTTGTTAGCATGTTAGCATTTAATGTATTATTGTATTTTCTTTGGTGTGGAATAACACTTTAAAAAATGTTCAAAATATTTAGTAAATAGCATTATCTCTTGTCAAATGATAATTCTATGTAATTAATTATCTTTGGGTAGCAGAAATTTGTAGAAATCTCCCTACAGGGATGCTAACAAAATAAATAAGTTGTAAAAAAAAACGTATAATAATTTCGAAGTAGCTTGATGAGAACGTATGGCATAGTGGTCTTGGACGGTTTTCAAAAGGCGCGGTTTCAAATCCTGCTACGGTATTTTTTTTATACTTTTCTTTTCATATTATATTTAACATACTAGCGACCCGCTCGCGGCTTCGCCCGCTTATACCACAGAATGATTTACTTAACACACTGAATTATGTTCGTGTTTTGATATACCTATTATTTACCGATATACCGATTTTTTATGAGAAAGT
>DWQW01010277.1:0-12282 GCA_018249695.1 Heliconius erato demophoon | reverse complement strand
AAGAAATTCAAAAAAAATCTTTTTGCTTTCTATTAGTCTTTTTAAGTGTCCCTCTATCCATTTCAGTCAAAATTACTAAATGTACAGACAAAATATTTTTACTGTCTTATTATATATAGAGATTAAATATAGATATTTTCCCAAGCCATTTAGATATATAATTTATACTATGCATTGGTTTATTATATCTAAGTGGGTGGAGAGATGGGAATGTAATGATGCATCACTAAGTCTGCAGAAGTCACTATTTTTACTATACAAGTAAAGAGGCTCTGGCGATACTGTCTATCTATTCTATCTATATTAATATAATAAAGCAGAAGAGCTTGTTTGTTTGTTTAAACGCTAAGATCTGTAAAAGTACAGGTCGAATTTACATTTTTTTTTAGTTTTGTATCTAAGCTACGTATCTCAGGAATGCTCTATAACATAAATTTTGTATTTCTTAGTTAACCTAAATTAACAAAACAACAATAATAATGAACGCCATCGAGTTGATTTAAGCAAGTACGCTACAAAAATAGTTAAATATATGTAAGTATATTGTACTTTAAAAACTTTCAATATCATTAGTTCTGAAAAAAAAACCCCGATACCCTATATCTATCTCTTATAAATAAGCCAGAATAAGGCATTTTGTGACAAAACATTATTTTTCTATTTGATAAATAAGTAGCTTCGGCTTTCGGCTATACTTTTCAAGCAAATGTAAAATTAAAACAATTCAACGCTCTGTTTACGGTTGCTAGCCTAGGTTCGAGTCCCGCGAGGGGGGCTTGCCACCGATGACATCCTCTCAAGCAGCGACGTAGTGCATGAACTTTATCAGAATAATGAAAAATGATGCAATGTATAAATTATATAATTAAGGTTAAGTGCATCAAAACAAAAGAATTATAGGTGTTATGCGGGCGAAGCCGCGAGTGGCTCGCTAGTTTGTGTATATTTTCACTTATTTATGTGTATAGCAAATTACTCATAAAAACAAATTTTGTGTAACAATTACGATTTCTATAAATAAAAAGAAATCACACCTCGTCTATAAAGAGTCAAGCAAGTATTTTCTTATCTTTTTAGAGCGTCTGCTTCCACCTTGCAAAATATTTGGACAGAGATTATCGTACTGGAAATACTTTATTGCGCTAACATTACAAATAACAACAAAACTATTGTTATAAGAACTTTACAACATACAATGATTATATTTGTTTACATAAAACACAAAGAAAATCTAAATAGTTTTATCTGTTAGGGTTCCGCGTACCAAAAACACACCCTTACTAACTTTTAATTGTAGTTCTCTTCATACAAAATTAATGCATACCCCCGCAAACTTAAGTTTGTTGACTCTTATAAGTTGTATTTCTCATTGACAATCTTCGTAATGAAATCTGCTATCCTGAAATTGGTACGGAACCCTTGGTAGGTGAGTCTGACTTGCAATTGACGGGTTTTTTACATTGTGTAGCAGAAGCCAACACTGCATTGATATTGTAGTTAACAAATCTTGTTACATAAATTGTATTTTTATATTTACAACGTACATTTCCCTGATCTGAACAAAAAAATCGATGCGTTGAGTTACGTTATTCAATATCTCGAAGTTCGCAGTATGTGAAGTCACTCAAGTATTATCAATTGAGTGTTAGATTATATAAGACATAGGTATTTCCCTGAACTAACGAAGTACAGCGATAGGTTTACATTATAAAGTTAGGACCAGTGGCGCTTAAAATATAGCAAAATACGTATACCTAAATATAGAAAAGAATACTAGTGAGGACGTTAGTTATAATAAAGACGTACATGCTCAGGTGATTTAGGGACATATATATGTCCCTAAATCACCTGAGCATGTACGTCTTTATTACAAAAAAATATATATACAAAAAAATATGAACAAGTGAATAGTAAGAGAGGCAGAGGGAAAACTGGGTTTATCCTCGAACAGTATCGGTGAGGAGGGGGAGGAGGAAGAGTATGTATGAAGAGGTTGATGATCGTGGACGAGGCGAAAGAGGTATGCAGAGAGCATTTGGCACTCCCTTCTCTCTGGCAACCTCGTTCTATCTCTATAATTACTCACGTCGTAGGTCTCTCGTACAGCCTATTCGCGTTCACATTGTCCACGCTACCCACATAAGCGTTATTCACATACACAAAATCACTTTTCGTCGAATACTTTGCGCCACTGCGTTCTGGGGGCACATTTTGGGGATGCTGTAAATACGGTCCGTATGTATGTCTTCTGACATTCAGAACATCAACTTTGACATTTTGCAGGGTAGTTTCCGGTGCTTGTTTAGACATAATGCCCACCGCCACCGACGCCTCTCAGCGCGAAACTAAACTAAAGATATCGAAAATAGATAACAGTATCAAGTGATAAGGCATTGTTGGTTGACGCGATCTCGTGGCGGATCGATTGTTTCAACCTTATATTAAGAATGTACTTTATTATAACATACCTGTTATTTGTTTTACCTTCACGTTGAGAACCATATATAGCAAAGTAAGCAGAAGGAACCTAATGTTAAGACCCTTCCTTCCTTGCCTTTTCCTCAATTTTGACGACGTCCCTTATTAAGTAGCAGCTAAAAAACCTTCTTTATTTGTATACTTTACAAACTTCTTCTTTATTTGTAAAGTCAGACGTAGCCTAAAATAATTTTAGTCCTATTTAACGATAAAATAAATAACTAAATAAAAACTTAGCTTATACTTTTCATAATAATTTCATATATATATATATATATATATATCATAATATAGTAGGATTTGTAGGCAACCTAGTGCTAAGACAATGTGTTCTCTACTTTCCGTTTAATTTTCGAAATTGCGTATATCTCTATAACAGGCTCCGCTACGGAGCCTATTATAGAGATTCAAATGTAAAAATATCGCGTACACGTAGAATACTGAGGCTGTTGTGGCAGCGGCACAGCCTTTGACTGTAAGTGCAGTGTGGGTTTGGTCACCATTGCCCCAGCAAATAATTATTTTTAGATATTACCTCGTTGTTATGACAAAGCGCAGCGTTGAGCTCCGCTTCTCAACAAGCAACGTTTCAAAAATTGGACGGTATATTTCAAACGGAGTGTCTCAACCTAAGTTTCCTATATTCTGTTATATGGGACAGAGTGAGACCAATCCCTGGTCACTATGAGGCTATTTCTTTTTATTTAATATATCACATATACAAACTTCGATTTATTCTAAGTAAATAAACAAAACCACTCTATTGCTTCACATTATAAACAATGTCCTGTTCCTAAAGTGGACAATGGGAAAAAGTCCAAAAGCGGCCGAGATGGCACCGTGGCTTCATTAATTTCTCCATACAAGGCCTCATCCATGCGTTGAAGGTTTCCACGTAAGAGCCATCTGGTTTTTTTGGTCCCACTCTTATTAGCTGGCCCATTATGGAGTTAGTCGTAATTAACGGATATATTAAAAGTGATTACTACTAACAGTTGTAAATAAAACATTTTTATATTATACTAGCTTTTACTTGTGACTTCGCCCGCCACGCCAAATGGAAATAACTAAGAATTGTGTATGAGACATGACACTTTCGAAGTGCCTGAAGTAACTCTGATTCCAGTGAATTACATCGAGGTGCTAGAATAAGAACCTCATAATAAGCTACGTTCCCGCTAAGACACCTCCGTTCCCCATTTTCCGTGGGGTTCTGGATGCGTTGTTTGTTGAATGGCGGAATTCAACGCTGCGCTTTGCCTCGGTACCAGAGCAAAGAAACGAAAGTATTTAATGTTTCATTTCCTCGAGTAGGCATCAAACCGCGAAAGGTCGCGTGTGCGACTGTATCGCACGCTTGTGCCCGTGCACCACAACTGTCCTTATTAAAAATATATTTTTTTATTAGACTAACAACCTATACCTGCGACTTTGCCTGCGTGGTCATATGGAGACAACTCAAAGTTGCGTATGACTTAAGCTCTGACGGTAGGTACAGGCAATAACATCGAGCTATTACCGTAGTGTTCCACATTGAATGGACAATCTGTACATTTTACCAATAATTCCTGAGTTCAACCACGTTCAACCAAACAGACTTATCAGCTTTAAAATATTAGTGTAGATTTTTGTTCATTTCTTATGTAGAGTTGTCGCCATTATGGCAGTGTTGAGATGTGTTAGCGCGTTGAAAATTCCGTCAAAAGTATTTTTATGATATACCTAAGCTTTCTTTGATTGGTACTAGTGGTGTAATTAGTATGTCACTAAATGTTGTAATCCCACCATTCCAGATATGGAAGATATGTGAAGTTTAAATTAGGATTTTTATAGCTTCCACACTGTATACTTCCTACATGGCAAGTTCTCCCTTTTTAGTGTTAGAATTCTCTGTTCTTCAGTTTCTTTCTAAATTTGGAGTAATTGCTTATTGAGTGGCAAATCTCAACTACATATTATGAATTTTCGTTTTTCTGATTTTTTTCTTTATTTGTGGCTACTCACTGTGTGTGTGTGCTCACTTCTTGCCAAATATTGTAATAATAGATTCACGGTAAATACCCTATAGATTGTGATTACGTGGCGAATAATTATGAGAAATATAAGATTGCGGTTTGCTTGTATGCACTCTTTTTCTGTGTTCTAAGGGACTATAGGTTTATCAGCTTCACGCCGTATCCCGCAAACAGTGTTAAGACACTCCGTTCCCCACTTACTACTTACGGGACCATAGATTTTTACGGGACTTACTGGACTATAGATGTACTCGTATATATTAATTTCAGCTTGATATCTCCATGCTTCGATGTCGAGATAAATAGTCTTGATGAATGAACAGACGGACAACAAAGTAATCCTATAGGGGTTACGTTTTTGTCTTTTGAGGTACGGAACTCTAAAAACAGATATTTAAATTTGACATTTAGTTAACACCCAGCATTAGTGTTAGACTATCCAAGTGTTCGTGTGAAATCAAAGCTCGCTTGCTAGCCTTAATTGGCTCGCGATCTGTATTCAGCGCGGCCACTGCGACAATTTGATTGCCTCCTGTATCCATTATTTAAATTCCACAAAAGCCTGGATCTCAGGAACTCGACTATTATACCAGCAACCAACTACCCTGTAATTTGTTGGCTACGGGAGATCGCTACGTTTATTTAAATTACTTACACAGACAATGCATTAGAATACATAGCTGTCTCGTTAGGTCGAGACTTATTTGAAATGTTTTACAATAATAAGGAGTTTTCTTAGAGTCTTCCTTTTTTGTGTTCGTTTTCCGATGTATATCTTTACGGGTAGGTAGAAAAAACCTAGTGATAAAGTCACTCCATTCCTCACTTCCAGTTCAGTTTTAAAGATATTGCGGGTTGAGTGGTGAATTTCATAAGCTCTTAAAAGTAATTCGTTCCACCGATCCAAATCGAAACCACAACCGTCGCGTTTACAGTCAGATGCACTGCCACTGCGCCACGAGGCCACACGTAAAAATCTATAGTTTTTCACAAGCCTCTATAATTCTAATAACTTGGACGACAAGGTTACAAGTTACATACTACTATAAGGTCAAATGACAGTCGGTCGTTGTACATACCCGCATATTATCAATTAATCATACATTGTAAATTAATTTTACTGGATTAAAAAGAAAGGTCAATTGATACAAAAAGCGCGGGTAATCTATACATATACATAAATGTACATGGAAGATATATGAGAAAAAATATTATTTTAACATAACATAACATAATAGAATTAATAACAATGACTTTTTAACTTTTCGTCTGTGTGCTTGTATTGTGTGTTGTGCTAAGCGCAGAAACGGCTTAACCAATTTAGACACAGTTTGTACGATTGTGTTTTAGCAAACTTCTCTTAATATATACTTTAATTTCAATGGGGTCATAAATAAAAGTATTTTGTTAAGAAACTTAAGTTTTCAATGTAATATAGATATGTCTTTAAAATGTTAATATTGTTAGAAAACAAAAGTAACCTAGATTAATTAATAAATAATAGTACAGTAGAATAGTACGAGCGATTCTCTAGTTAGTATGTCTACCATAAAAAATAATTGATTTTAGGAAGGATTCATACAATAGTGCCTGTCATGGTTCGTTCTCGGTCCAATCTCAGTTTTTTTTAAATATTCTTACATGAGAAATTTGAGGCCAGTCGTGGCGCAGGGGCACAAAATGTGTGTGTGTGTGTATTTCTTCTCTCTGGTGCCGAGGCAAAGCGCGGCGTTGAGTTTCGCCACTCAGCAATGCCAATGCCTCCTGAATTCAGCGGAAAGTGGGGAACGGAGTGTCTTATCACTAGGTTCCCTCTGCCTACCCTGCTGTGTGCGGGATACAGCGTGAAGCTGATAAATAATAAGTTACATCAAGTTCCGCTCCAATCTCCCCCATAAGAATTTGAGATAAGACTGAGAACGAACCGAGACCTACATTACAGAGTGACTCTTACTGTGCCCGACTTCCAAGAGCACAGTATCGATGACACTCAAGGAAGGCCATGTAACCAGCATGAGGACCCCCCGAGGTTGATGTTTAAATTATATCATCTTTTCTTCTCCATTTTTAATCATACTAACTATTAAAGATAACAAACACCAGCTGAAACTTAAATTTAACTCCACCCGAAGCATTAATTAACCATATTTGCTTTATCAATAGCCACACTTCTGTTTGCCTGATGCTACCGGGTTCCCACAACGCCTGTCGCCGTGTTAATATAGAAGACACGACTTAAAATAATTGCTTGGGTGCAAACTATCGTCGTACTGTTTACTCTCTTAATGGCTGGTCCGTTGAACTACCGTATTTAGTTCTACGTGAAATATTTTAAATAGTTAAGTGATTGTTCGGTGATTATTGTTGGGATAAGTCAAGAAGTGGCCGCCGTTGCGCAGGGTCACAAGCGTGGAACTGTAAACCCGGTGGTTATGAGTTCGATTTCCACTCGTAGGAATTATGTGTTTAATACTTTTATTTTCTCGCTCTGGTAACTAGTCAATGCGGAAAGTGGGAAGTGTCTGAATGCGAAGGGAGTGTTTTAACACTATGTTCCCAGATTGCCTCTGCGTACCTAGATATGTGTGGGATTCAGTGTGAAAATATTTTATTACCTCGTGCTATAAAATATTTCATCACAACCCACAACTCTCGTTTACAGTCGGACGCTGTGCTTACGACGCCAAAAAGGCCCCAATGATTTTATAGAATATTTTGTGATATTTATTTAAGGAAATTCTTTAAATTCCCACACACATAATATGCACGGCTGTGTACTAACCTGGCTATTATTCGGTAGTCGAGTATTGGCGTATGTTAATAATATTAGCCATTGTTTGGTGAATCTAATGGAGCCATTCAATTTACAAATTATTCTAACAATGTCGGATGTTAGGACTATTTTAAATTTGTATGTTCAATAAATAGACAAAGAGGGCAGTTATGGCGCAGGGGCACTGAATGTGTGGTGGGTTGTAAGTTCGATTCCTATTTGAGGAAATGAAATGTTTAATATGCTCTGGTGTCAAGTCTAGGCATGTGGTTATGTTTCGCCATTTAATTAACACGCGATGACTCGCAGACTTGGCGGAAAATGGAGAGCGGAGTGTCTTGAATCTAGTTTCTCTCTACCTACCCTGCAGGATGCACCCGCACACACACGCATAAATAAATAAATAAATAGACGAAAAGTTACTTTAGTTCATTTTTAATCAAACACTTCTTACAGTACATCAATTTTCATTAAAAACTTTGTTCGGATATTAAGTGGCGAACGCTAAAGCACTTAAGTAAATAAGAGGACAGAAAATATTTTTTGCTGCGCTCGCATTACGGTTATTGATTTCAATTTGTATTTTTTCCAGAAAATGGAGTTATTACACGTGATCATCAAATCTGGTCCGTCACCTCGTCCTCTAGCGTGGTCACTAGAAGTGTCTCCTACCGACACTGGCGATGACTGGCGTATGGTTCGAGCATTTGGAGACCGTGATCATTGCCGAAAACTATGGGACCTCCGACCGGAAAGACGGAGACGAAAAGCCAGAGGTGTCAAGAGAACCAGTAGAGCTGAAAAACCAACATGTTCCACACAATTCACAAGTCCGAAACCATTAGAAAATGGTGAGGTGGGTAATGATACGAGAAGTTTCGCTTTTAATACAATCATGTTGTACCCCGCATATTGCAGAGTAGGCAGACAGAAAAGCTAGTGTTAAGATACTTATTAAGAAAACGTATAATTTTTTTTTCCTAAGTGTGGAATAACACTAAAAAAATGTTAAGAATATTTAATAAATAGCATTCTTTCTTGCCAGACGATAATTCTTTTTCTTAGTTATTATCTTTAGGTAGCGGAAATTTGTAAAGATTTCCTTACAGAGATGCTAACAACATAAATAACTTGTAGCAAGCGTACAAAAATTTTGACATATCTTGATGAGAACGTATTCCAAGAGGCGCGGGTTCGAGTCCGTACTACACTACGTTCAAGTTTTTTTACGTTTTCTAAATAAGTATTTTTCTCTGCTAAGTGTGGAATAACACTTTAAAAAAAATGTTAAGAATAGTGTTAAGATATTCCACTCTCCGCTTTCTGCTCTATTTTTGAAATATTTCGTATTGAGTGGAAGAACTCAAAGCCACGCTTTATCTTGTTATTAGAACCAGGAACTGTATATATTTCATGATCCCTAGTGGGAACCGAACTTACAGCCTGTCCTGCTGTGTGCCGGATGTAGCGTGATTTATTATATTTGTCTTTAATGACTAGTGATGTGATGCTATTGTTTTTTGTATGAATCATTCCTTTCAAGTTATTGATTGAGTTATCAACACTTGATTAAAGATTATATTGTGTAATGTGTTCAAAGTGCACGTGAGTAACATTTATTATAGTATTTAGAACTAACGACCAGCTCGCAGCTTCACTCGCTTGCACTACTTAATTATTACTAGTTACTTGTATTTTAATTTCGTTTCATTATCATTCATTTCGTTTTTCATTCTATATTAAATGCCACCAATTGAGACATTGTCATTAAGCGCTAATAAACTCAACGCCACACTTCGTCGGCTGTGGGAAAGTGGGGAAATAAGAATAAATTAAATGTAATCATTCCCCTAACTGGAGATCGTATCACATCTATTGCGCGTTGAGTCACAACCATGACTGCACCACTACGGTGTCTACTACTACTCTATCACTACTATTATTTCCTTTTCCTTATAACAGGTTCACGTCGGCATTGGCGAGGGAGTACCAGCGCGGCGGGTGCGCGTGTCCTTCAGAGCCGCACATTCGTCTGTAAGACACCGGTACTACACCGTCCGCGAGCTAACTCTGGCTGCGAGGTGCCTCTGCCATGGACATGCGAAACATTGCACTGTCGATCATAAAGTAAGTTTTTATTTTATTTTCTCTTACAGCTCTACGATTCATCCCACATACGAGTAGGTAGAGACAACCTAATTTAAGACATGCTCTTCTAACTGGTTTAAATATCGAGACATTGAATTTCAGTGGCGAAACACAATGCTGTGTTTTGTCTTGCTACCGGAGCGAGGAATTGAATATACTCTTTTCCCTGAAAGAGAATTGAATTCATAACCATTGCGTTTAAACACGCTTCTGCACCACGACGGTCTCTATTGTTATTTGAAATTTGCCTTAATTTAACCTTAACTTAATTATTAATTTGCCTTACCTTAAATAATTGAAATTAATTTCAGAGTGCTAAATGCGATTGTATCCACGGTACCTGCGGTGTACACTGTCAACGCTGCTGCTCCGGCGGTCTGTGGCGCTCACATAAGCCTTGTTCAGAAGTAGAAGATAAAAACGAGTGCTCGTGTGGAGACCGAGGAGCCTGTTCCTATGATGACACTGGTGCTATATTATGTGTTAATTGTACGGTTAGTATTAGTTAAAATTTACACGTTAATTAGAGAACTATAATGCATACAATTTAGTGAAGAAAAGCCGTACAAAAGGTACCTACTGTGAACATTTTACTGGCTGGTCTTACTAACTATATTAAATGTTTCCAAAACATAAAAGTGAATAATATCAAAAAAATATTTTTATTTTCAGGAGAACCGCGCAGGTCCCCTTTGTGACAGATGCCTTATTGGCTTCTACAATGTATTACCAGACGATCCGTGCCTGCCTTGTGACTGCGATCCAGAAGGCTCTGAAGGTATATAATCTTAATGTAAGCTCGACGATTGTAGGTTCTATTCCCACTCGGGAAAAGAATTATTTTCATTTCCTCGCTCTGACAACAAGACAAAGTATGGCGTCTAGTTCCGCGTCTCAATGTACATTTCCGTAGGAAACAAATATCTCTAAAAATAATAATTTTAAAGTAGACAAGGTAAAGTAGACAATGGACTGACTAGGAAAAGATTTAAACTTGATTTATATTGGGTAGAAGTCCGCTACATGGTGCAACTTAATTATGCCTAGAAAATGCCTACATACATTTAGCATATCATTTAGCAAAGCGCCTGATGCAAAAATATTGGCAGTAACTCTTTTAAAGACTTTTAAAGTTTTTAAAGTTATTCTTAATTTCTCCAGTTCAAGTTTTTACATTTTTTCATTTTGGGTTCCGTACCCTAAAAGCTTCAAACGGAACCCTTATTTGATTACTTTGTTGTCCGTCTGTCCATCTGTGAGGACCATTTATCTCGAGATCGTGTGGAGAAAACAAATATTAATACTTATATTTTGTACATCTCATACAAATTAAGTGTCTATGCCCGCTAACTTAACTTCTTCCCGTAGTTGCTGACGGGAAGTTGACCTATAATCCTGAAATTGGTACAGTTTTTTTACTTAATTAGGTTCACGCTGTTTCCACACTAATCAGGATGGACAAAGAACAGGAAAGGAACCTAGTATTGTCTATTTAATATCTAATTTTAGAGACGTAATTCTCTATTAAAAATAATCTAACCCCTGACGTCAAATATTTTCAGGATCATGCAAATGGGATAGAAAACACCACCAAGTAAAATGCATTTGTCGAGAAGGATTCACGGGACACAAGTGTGACGCCTGTGAGAACCAGAACGCGGTGTTCCCGAACTGCCTCGTGGAACTGACTACACCTGGCTGCAAGTGCGACCCGTGGGGCATTGTAGATCCAAGTCGAATATGTGATGATGTTTGTGAGTGTAAGGTAATGATAAATCAAATGGTAAATGACTATTTAACACGCTTAATAATATATAAGACGTAGTGTCTTCAGGAGATATAACTAGGTAGGAGTATATAATTTATGTGGCAATATAATGATATGGTCGAGGTGGTTTGATAAAAAAACCAGGACTTGAATAGTGGAACTCTTCAGAGGTTAATAGTAAACCACTCGAGTTTAGACGCATACAAATTTTAAATATTTCATTTCGTAGAGTGGGAGTCGAACCCACATCCTGTCGGGACCGTAGTCACACTCTTAGGATATGTCTTTGTGCCATGACTAGACTCTATAATTTTAATATTTAGTTAGTCAAATGAGCTTATCAAGGTAATTTAATAACGAAATAACTATAAACAAAGTTAGCTCTAACTCGTACTCTAAGTAATCTAGCCCGACTATAGAGACTAGTCTGTTCCAGAAGATATCAATTTAATTAAAATTATATATTGATTTAAAAATTAAAACTTAAAGAACGTAACGATTTTGATTGTGGGTTTTTCTCAATTTTTCGCCCTGGTACACACCACTCAACACATGTCTCGGACAATGGGCGGTGCGTGGTGTTCTAACGTAGTATTTCCCTAGTTTCCCTTTGTCAACCCTACTATGAGAAAACACCGGGAATCCTAACATAATAAAAAAGTAAAATAAAGTTGTATGTCTTGTTGCAGCCCAACGTGATAGGTGAGCGATGTGACGCGTGCGCTCCGGGGCACTTCGGGGAGCGCTGCCTGCCGTGCTACTGCTCGCACGTCGCCGCGCACTGTGCGCCTGACGACAGCGTTACTAGCGACGTAAGATTTTAACAATTTTAGACCTTACCCACATTTTGGTAATAGATTATTTGCTTAAAATATCTTTGATAGAATTTATCACAAATCATAGATTTTCCTTCCCAGAGACTACTTCAAGACAAAGCGTGACGTTGATTTACGTCTCTTAACACACAATTATACAAAAATTTGGCGAAAGCTACGGAACGGAGAGAGAGATTCTTTCTGCTTATCCTGATATAAATATATAGAGTAAAAAACTGCCATTCACAGGTGTCTCTGCCGCTGGGGGACGCGTGGAGTATCAGC
>DWQW01010276.1:0-12282 GCA_018249695.1 Heliconius erato demophoon | reverse complement strand
ACTCAACACGCAATGCCTCCAGAATTCGGCAGAAAGTGGGGAACGGAGTGTCTTAACACTAGGTTCCCTCTGCCTACCCTGCTGTGTGCGGGATACAGCGTGAAGCTAATTTAATTTAATTTAATTCGGTACGGTCAAGAAGTCGTGGCCCTGAAGTTAGCTGTAGATGGCCGCGCAGATTTGATTTTAGATTTTTTTCTTATTTTTTATTATTTTCTTCCCGAGTGCAGTTACAGTGCGCAATACATTAGGAAACCTAATTTTAGGGCGGCCACAACTTCTCGATCATACTATACTTTATAACACTTGTTAGAAGTAAAGAACATTACGTATTTATATTATTTAGTTATTGGTTCTATCTTACATCAGAAAAGATATATATATATATATATATATATATATATATATATATATATATATATATATATTTTAGGAATAAATCAAGCTAATACTTTATTAAATGTATAATTTTATTATTGGTGCACAGGCGTACGACTGTAAGGGTGACAAGTTCTGGGTTCGATTATCACTCGAGGAAATGAAATATTTAATAATCTCACTTCCTCTCTCTAGTAACGAGACAAAGCGTGGTGTTGAGTTCTACCACTCAACACGCTATGTGTCCAAAATTCGGAGAAAAATGTAATGGAAAAGGTAATGGAAGCGTCTGAATAGGAACAGAATGTCTTGACTCACGGTTTCCCAGGTTCCCCCTGCCTACCCTGTTATATACGAGATACAGCGTGCCCTGTTATGTACGAGAAGCTAAAAAAATATAAGCGTAATTTTTTTAACTATTCTAAATATATAAATATTACATATATATTTGCTTAATAATTAACACTAACATAATATTCATAATATATATAAAAAAAATTCATTGACATTAAATATTCTAAACGTTATATTATTTTTCAGGCAGCACTCGGAACGAATCCGTTGTCAGTAGTAGCGCCTGGCAGCGGTGGCGAAACATTTTATTTAGATATGGCGACAACGTCTGTAGCCGTTGGAAAGGTACTTATATGAAGTTTTACATTAAAAAAAAATATTTCATAGATAATTTAACATTACCGTTATGTGGCACAAGTGTGTGACTGTAAAGGCGACGGTTGTGGATTCTATTCTCACTCGGAGGAATTGAGTATTATTTATTAATATTTTTATTTATTCGCTTGGGTAATAAGGCAATGCTCGGCGTTGAGTACCGCCACTCAACAAGCTATGCCTCGACATTTTTGCGGAAAGTGGGAAACGGACTCTTAACACTAGGTCACCTCTGCCTATTCTGCTATGTGCGTGCGAGACTGCGTGAAGCTGAAAAAAAGTTATAAGCATGCTAGGAACCATGCTGCAATGAGATTGGCGTGCAACGATTATAATAGTATTTTTAAAAACACTAATGTAAGATATATAAAGAATCAATCAAAGTTCAACAAAAATACCACAGCAATTTTCGCCATTTTAAAACTGTTATTCTACACTTTGAAAGGAAAACTCTTTGTTTAGAAAAAATGTAAAAAATATTATCCATGGGCGGTTCACAAGAAGCGCGGGTGCAAATGTACGTTGAACATTTTTAAACAAAAAAAACCGCTTCTCGTTGTATCCCGCACACAGCAGGGTAAGCAGAGGGAACCTAAGTGTTAAGACACTCCGCTCCCTTTTCGTCGAGTTCTGGAGGCATTGCGTGTTAAGTGGCGGAACTCAATGCCGTGATTTGCCTCGAAACCAGAGCGAAGAAATGAAAATATAAATGTAAATAAATATTTAATTTCCTCGAGTGGGGATCGAACCCACAACCAGTCGATTTTACAGTCCCACTTTGTGCCACGACTGACCTCTAAATCTAAATTTTTAAACGTAATCTAAAAAAAGTTTAATTCAATAATTCACCTGTGACATGATATTAGGGGCGTTTTTTATAAAATTTGTACCTAGTACTTTTCTCTCTGATAAGAAATTTTAACTATAGAAATTAAAACTAGTTCGAATCTAACTCAAACAAATTTCTTTAAGTAAAATTAAAAGATTTATTTGACAAAATATTTAAACGTAATAAATTATTTTATATTACTTTATTAACACGATATTTGTGATTAATTTTTTAGATTGAAATGCAGATGAGGAAAGGTGAAAAACTACCGACGGGATGGGCACAAGGTCCTGATGGCAAAGAAACGCAAGATGCACATTTGGTAAATAACTGTATTAAGTTTCTTTCAGGTTTTCGCTGTATTCCGCATGCAGCAGGGTAGGCGGAGGGAGCCTAGTGTTAAGACACTCCGCTCTTCATTTTACGCCGAATTCTAGAGGCATTGCGTGTTGAGTAGCGGAACTCAACGCCGGGCTTCCTCGACATCAGAGCGAAGAGATGAAGATATTACATATTTCATTTCTTCAAGTGGGAATCGAACCCACAACCTTCGCCACGACTGGCCTCTATTATGTAAAGTTATTAAAATAAATATCCGTAACATTCGTTTTTTCAATAATAAAAATATACTCGGGGATTTTATACAAATAAAGAGACTACTATCACTATTTATATTAATATCTACTGTTAATTTGTATTAAATTTTCTTATATGGCTTTACAGGCATTTGATACAGCGTGCTTGATGCCTTTAGGCGGCAAAGAGGAAACTTCAGGATATAAAGGATATGGATTAGCTGCTATGGTCGAATTATTTTGTGGCATTAGTTCAGGTAAATCGATAAATATAAATTACTATAATTTAATGTACACATTTTGAACGACATAAAAAAGAAAAAAAATTGTCTATAGCTTTCCTCGATAAATGAAGTACCAAATACTTAAATATTTTTTCAATTCAACCTGATAGTTCCTGAGATCGATGAAATAAAATTTTCAGCTTAATAAAATTGGTGGATGCTAAAATATAGCTCCATTTATACAGTTTAGGCTGAGAGTAAAATCTCTACTTTATTTACTTTTTGTTTAATATTATTAAATTATCACCTAGTAGTATCTACCGTCGTAATACTTTCAGTATTAAAGTACTCGTGATTTTTATTGATCGTAAATCGATTGCTTGACCGATAGTATTGATTAGATTTGACTTTTCAATTACATAATCGTTGGTTGTCAATCTTTTTATTTAGGGAGGCCGTCGACCGTCATTGTGAAGTGGAATAGCTTTTGATTTTAATTCGACGGTTTGGGTTCAATACCCATTCAGGGAAATCAATATATATATAAGAGGCCAGTTGTGGCGCAGTGGCACGAGGTGTGACTGTAAAACCGACTGGTTGTGGGTTTGATCCCCACTCGAGGAGATGAAATATTTACTTAAATTTATATTTCCATTTCTTCGCTCTGGTGTCGAGATTAAGCGCGGCGTTGAGTTCTGCCACTCAACACGCAATGCCTCCAGAATTCGTCAGAAAGTGGGGAACAGAGTGTCGTTAACACTAGGTTCCCTCTGCCTACCCTGCTGTGTGCGGGATACAGCGTGAAGCTGATTTAATTTTTTTTTTTATATAACTTATTATTATTTCCTCACTTTCCACCTAACAGAATGGCTGTTAGGTGAAAAGTGAGGACCGGAAGGTCTTTTAACACTAAGTTCCCTCCGCCTGTCCTGCTATATGAAAAGCTTGAAGCTATAATTTTTTTGTGTTATTCATGTACTATAATAGGTTGGGAGTTGAATCTATGTTATAAATAAAATTAATAATTTAGATTTTTGATTAGCTTCACGCTGTATCCCGCACACAGCAGGGTAGGCAGAGGGAACCTAGTGTAACACACTCCGTTCCCCACGTTTTTTTTAATTAATTAATTTATTTAGATTTTTATATACGTGAAGCAAAAAGCTTTGTAAGCCTTTTTACGAAAATGTTGCGGATGGAAGAGTATGAAATTTGGCACAGCTAATATTTATATAGAGATCCTTCTAATGATGAGAATGCTAATTTTTTTTTAAGATATATAAAGTTAATAAAATAAATCCAAAACAAACTGTCTACCATATATTTGACAATATTTACACATTGACAACATTTACACATTTGTATTTATAAAGTGACTAACATACATGATAAAACTGTAAATTATTAATTAACCATTGCGCTTCTCAGGGTCTAACTATGGACATCATATTCGTTCGTGGTCTCACAGAGGAGAAGGTGGTCCTGCAAATTTAGGCCATTGCTTCGTGGCGGTGGATCCAGAAAACTTCGCGCCTGGTTTCGGTGATCGACTCACCGATTGTATGCAACACTGGCGGGATTTAGCACCTGTGAGTGATATGTTTTTTTATAATTACCTAGCAACGAAAATAACTAGTTTTTTTTTACATTTTTAAAGTGTTATTCCACACTTAGGAAAGAAAAATACTTATTTAGAAAACGTATAACATTTTTTAAACGTAGCGGGACTCGAACCCGCGCCTCCTGGAAACCGACCAGGCGCTCTGATCACTAAGCTATACGTTCTCATCAAGCTACGTCTAAATTTTTATACACTTGTTACAACTTATTTATGTTGTTAGCATCTCTGTAAATAAGTTGTAACAAGCTCAATAGAATTAATATCCATTACATACATACATACAACTATTAAACGTATTGCCATTGCAACTGTGTATAATAACAAAATAAATAAAAACTAAGTAAGTATTGATAATTCTTATTACGATAGGAGATGTCCAGAGATGTCCAAACAAGTAGTTCCCACGCATTTTAGAGGCCATTTCTCAATTATTCAACTTACGTTAAATAACATTATTTATATATACGTTAAATAATAATATTCTTACGCATATTTTTTTATAAGTATTTTTTTTTATGTTACAGACTGACAAAAGCCTGCCAGTACTAGCTCCAGGTGATAAAGAAAAAAAGGCAGCGCAAATAACAGATTCAAAAGGAACAGTGTCTTATGTGAAACAACAGTTGGAATCAAGTGAAGCTCTAGCCAAAAAATTAGTTGTGAAACCTATGACCGTGTTAAATGTTTAAATATTATTTATTTTTATATGACTTAACTAGGTCAGTTAAAAATTATAATTTAATTAAGAAAACAAAACAAAATCTATGCATTTTAGAGTTAAGATTATTAACAATTATACTAATGTATTGTTAATTAAATTTAACGTTATTATAAAATTTTGCCCATAGTAATAAATAAAAAAATAAAGACTTTTTTTGGAGGTATTATGCATTAAAGAAAAATGAAAGGTCATTTATGACAAGATTTTGTTATTTAACATTTTAATATTAATAACAAGAAGAAAAATTTAATCAAAACAGATGAAGTAAGTGAATTATATTTAAATTGTTAGCCATATTCTATTAATATTTTTAACTAATAACAAAAAAAATATTCGAGATATTTATTATATCCACTTATGGGGTGTGAAATGGTTGTGAAAAAAATAGTAGAAATCTATAGAGAAAATACATGCTTATCATTATATTCCTTATTTTCGGGCGAAAAAGGGAGATCTGAGTGTCCTAAATAAAGAAAAACAAAAAAAATATATATTTTTTATTTTTCTTTATTATATATACTATTGTTTTAAATGTAAAAATAAAATAATAATTAATATTAAACTAATCCAATTTAATTGTAATTGTGTGATATTAGTCAATTAATTTGTGGGAGAAATCTATATCATGATATGTTATTTGTATAAACGCTAATGATGACAGATGTAAGTGGTAACCATACTGGGACCAAAATGATATAATTTAAGAATTAACTAAAATAATTAATATGAGCAGAATAATAAAAGACAAGATATATGGTAACAAGGTCGTTTTATTAATCGTTTTATTAGCTTCCTTCGCTTTATCTCGCACGTAGTATAGTAGGCAGAGGGAACCTACGAACCTAGTGTTAAGACACCCCCGTCCCTACATTCAGCCGAATTTTGGAGGGATTGTGTGCTCAGTGGCGGAACTCAACGCCGCGCTTTGGCTCGTTACTAGAGCAAGAGAATGAAAATATTAAATATTTTATATCCTCGTGTGTGCATCGAACCCGCAACCTGTGTGTTTACAGTCGCACTCCTGTGCACCTGTGCCACAACTGGCTCCTTTTTTTTAATATTTATTTTGGGCCATCATAACGCCGTTCGACAATCTGACTGATTGAGTGTAATCGTTGGAGTTCTGTTTCCTTGCGGGATTTTTTTTTTATGAAAAAAACAAGGCAGACGAGAGTACGGGTCACCTCATGGTAAGTGATCACCGCCGCCCACGAACCCGTGCAACATCGGAGGAGCTATTATATATTTTTTATATATTTTTTTCAAATATGCCCATATTTAAATAAAGTTAAAGTGTTATTAAACACGAATTTGAGAAAATACTATTTAAAAGCATGTACAAATTTGAATATAGCAGGACGTAAGCGCCCAAAAACCCCCTTTTTGATAATAAAGGCCAATAAATAAGACCATCTTATTGCTGAATGAATAGGTAAGCCATCGTATCGTAATCGCTCCCATTTTTTGATATTAGAATTTAGAATGAATTAATCTATTCTACTATCATGTATCATTCTTAAATATAGATAGATAGATAGATAGAAAAACTTTATTGCACACAAAGCTGTTACAGATAAAAATAGAGAACAATCTTAAAATAATTCCAGAGCGTGCAAAGGCGATCTTATTGCTGATAGCAATCTCTTACAGACAACCTTTGGAGAAAGTAATTAGTCTTAAGAGAAACGGGCTAGTGCAATTTTAAAATATAAAACTAAAAAAATTAAATAACTAAAAATTAAATAATTACCTTATAAATAAATAATATATACATACAAATATACGCAACATATATATACACACACATATATACATATAAATATATGTTCATACATACATACAACTATATAAATACACACTCATACATACTATATTGCAAATAAATAAATAAATAATTATTGTAAGGCAAGAAAATAATTAGTTAGACAACTTCTGAATATATTTAAGGATATGGAGTGACGAATGTCTAATGGAATCATATTCCACAGTTTTACCGCTTTCACAGAAAAGGATTCACCATAAAAGCGCGTGTGAGCAGTTGGCAACATTAGTCGATTGTCAAATCTTGATCGAAGTTTAACTTCAGTTAAAAAAAAATTAAATTAGCTTCACGCTGTATCCCGCACACAGCAGGGTAGGCAGAGGGAACCTAGTGGTACGACACTCCGTTCCCCACTTTCTGCCGAATTGGAGGCATTGCGTGTTGAGTGGCAGAACTCAACGCCGCGCTTAACCTCGATACCAGAGCGAAGAAATGGAAATATAAATTTTAAGTAAATATTTCATCTCCTCGAGTGGGGATCGAACCCACAACCAGTCGGTTTTGCAGTCACACCTCGTGCCGCTGCGCCACGACCGGCCTCTAGAAATGAAACCGGGTTTTAGATAGGAAGGACTGAAAGGATTGTAAATTATGGTACAAAGGAGTAAAATGATATGCAAGTTGCGTCGGTGTCTAATAGTAAGCCATTTGAGTTTCGTGCGGTATTCTGAGACATGTTCAAACTTACGCATGCCAAAAATGAATGTAATACACATGTTTTGTAGCCGTTCGAGCTTATTCAGTTGATCCTCCGTAAAGTCCGGGTAACAGCAGTCCGCATAGTCCAAAATAGGTAGTATAAGGGCATGGGCTAACGATATTTTGGTCCTAATTGGTATAAAATGTTTCCAGCGCTTTAATGAGCCGATTGTAGCAAAGGTTCTCCTACTAACTTCGGCAATTTGACCGGATTATAGTTTCATTAAAAAAACAGATTACTGCAGATTTAAGCAATAAGATCTCGACCTATACGAAATACAACGGCGATGGCAGCGAGCCGGTGTTTTTCGGACATGAGGATAGTGCTGTTAGCAAATTGCAAGCACTGTCGTGTCGATAGCAGGGCAAGGGCGCCCCGTTGAACAAAATACTTTAAATTGATATAACTTTTTTTTATGAACCGATTGTAATAAATATTTCATTTCCTCGAGTGGGATCGAATCAAAAACCAGTCGCGTTCACAGTCACATTTTGTGCCACTGCGCCACAACCGGCCTCCGTTCAACCCGGCCGATCAGATATATTTATTTAAATTTATATTTAAGGAAGTAAATCTTATGCTTAAAACAGCATCACTTAGCTTTTTTGCTGAAGTTTTTGATATACTTAGAAATTATTGAGATTTTCTTGTTGGAAAGTTTCTTAAGATATGACGAAACTCCTGAGCACATTTAAATTTAAGTTTTTAAGGTCCTACGGCACTTGTTAATGTCGAGGTCATTAGTCACCTCAATGAGGTAATGACCTGATCATACTCTCTCTTCAACCCGGGAAATCGACCCACTAAAGTAAAGACGAAACGAATTTTCATAATACCTAGTGAATGAGAATAGTGCATAATTTAATAGCTATTTGAACTTAGACCGGTAAGCCTCTATCACGTTAACTAAGAAATATGAAGAACAATTACAAAATAAGTCTCTTTTTGGCTGTATAATATCCCCAAACCTGTAAAATAATATATTTAACAAACTAATTAAGTAATTACATTTAAAAAAAATTAAATCTCTTTTATCATTCTATTTTCATTTGACATTTTTAATATAATCATTTTATATTATATCAGTAATTATATATCTTTTAGATATAAATGCAATTTGTAGGTATTATTTATTTAAGCGAAAGATATATTAACTATTCTATCTATCTACTGTAGTTCACGTTTTCAACTTCAGTCAAGTGCTGACGCTATGACAGAGAAGTTGTTATCGCGAATATTCATTTTTTATTCGGTCGTCTAAAAGTTTCGAAATATTATTTATATAAGTTCAAAAATATTTAATAAAAACAATAAATTTTGATCATCTGCGCAGTGATTTTATAAACTGACGTCTTATATTGTGACTTTATATTATCTGTTAGTTGCGTTTTCCCACATTTAATACTATCAATAACAATAAAATTTCCTGTAGTAAAATTTTATAAAAATAATCTTTAGCTTGTACGGTTGAAAATTTATATTGAAATTGCACTAAAGGCATATTTCGGCATTTATAATATAAAGTGAGAGGTACAGACCAACTGTCAAAATTGTCACATAATGTTTTGATTTATAAAATTCACAAATCGGCAATAAATCCAGTGTGGTGAATTAAAGTACGTTATATTCAATGGTTCTTCAAATAATATTAAATATTAACGGGAAAATGAAATAATTGTTGAAATATCTACATTGTAATATTTGTGTCAGTGACCTAATCGGAAAACAGTAGTAATAACAGTGAACTGTGTGCACATAATGTTTTAGATAAAGTGAATTTGATACTCTACTGTGATTACAATTGCTACCGTGAATATATATCTTTTGTTTTAAAACGCAAAAGGCTATAAAATTTAAAGGTAAGCCCCTTTTCTCAGATAAAATATTAAATAAGAATACAGTATTCCTTTAACCTACTTTTTAATTTTTATAAATTAAAAATAACTTTTTTGTGTGTGAAATCATTTCTTTTATACTTGTAGTATAAGAGAAACGATTATCTTGCTTTAATTTGTATACAAGTTTTATTATTTTTAGTCAATAATATTTCTAATTGTAATAATACTTTAGAGTAAACAACAGTTATAATGTACTGTTATTTTATCGTAACGTTGACTTAGATTCTGCAAGTAAATACTTATACAAAAATTGCAACCTAATTATTGTATCAGTATTAATATGATAATTTTAATCTATTTATTATATACCTACTTAAAGTACACATTATTTATCAAAGGTCTTACATGTTGTAAAATTTATACATTTATGCTGATATTAAATAGGTTATAAAACTGTCTTAAATCTAACACATATTACATTATTTATTACTCAAAGTCATGATCAAATCACATTTCTTATAGAAAAAAAATTACACTGTGGCTATGCTGTGCTGATAAGGAAAGAAAATATTTAAGGTTTCATTTCCTTGAATGGGAATCAAACTTACAACCCTTTGTGATTACAGTTTCATACCACAAGTATGCAACCCCTGCGCCACAACTGATCCCTAAAAAATATTAAGCAGTGCGATTGATTACTTAAACAAATTAAGAATGTAAATACTTTTGTATTTTATTCAAAAACATTTTATTTTAATTAGACAAATATTACATTTCTAATTTTGTGCAAAGAAATTCTAAAATGTTAAAATAAATTATTTATTACATTATAACTATTTAGAAATATAGAATATACTCTATTGCATACTAATAAGAAAAAGCAACAAATTGCACCAAAAACAAGTAAATAAAAACATGTATGCAAAGTTGGCCTTTTTGCTTCAAGCTATCTCCTACAGACAACCTTGATAAGAAAGCACTTGAATTATGAAAAACAGAAAAGAGAAATAATATTAGGTGCACATAATGAAATTATTTTCTTAAGTTTTTTATTTTATTTGCTAATGCCTATAGTTGCTTATTTTAAAACAATTAAAATAATTAAGAATTTTATAATCACCCAGACAGTCACAGTTTAATTTTGTTACAAATTTAAAATATAATATTTGACTCAATACTGTTAACAAATTTTTGTATTTTGCAAAATATTACTTTTTGGTGTACAAATGATAATACAAAGTTAAAATAAAAGGGCCATAACAGGAGTAAAAGGGCTGTTATAATCTTTCTGTGTTATTAACTATGCTTTTCATCAAAGGCATCCTTACTTAGTAAAACTTGTTGACAACTATTGACTAAGACACTCTGGTCCCATTTTCCGCAGTATTCTGGAGTGGTGGAACTCAAAGCATCTCTTTGCCTCGACACTAGAGGGAAGAGATCAAAATATTAAATATTTCATTTCTTTGAGTGGGAATTGGATGCACAGCTTGTCTCGTTTACAATCACATGCTTGGGACTTTGCGCAGCGACAGACCTCTTTAATGATTTTTTAAAAATTATTTAAAATTCCTTAATTACCAGAAGATAAAAACTTATTTTTTTACAAGATTAAAATATAGTACTTGACACAATACTATAGACACTATTTTATGTTTCAAAATAATAACAATTAAATATAAATTGAAATAAACACACCATAATATGTAAACAAATACAAGCTTCTTCTTATGGTATCAACTTTGCCTTTCATCAAATATATCCTATATAGTTAGTAAAACTTGTTTTTTACAAAACTTCATTGTACTGTCATAACTGTTAACAAGTTACAGTTACTCTTGTTTGTTGTAAAAACTTGTCAGCCGTATCTTCTCTATATCCGTAAAGTATTGGAACAGCCAGTTTCCTGTTTCACATAACAATCTATCTGTTTGTTGATAAACCATTACATTATATCTGATATAACACTTTCAATGGATGTCATTTACACATTATTTCAAATAACTAAATATCTAAAAGAACAACAAGATAAAAGCTAGTATTAAAAATATCAAATATTATAAATGCTATAAATAAATATATTATACATTTATTGTATGAACTAATATTATAAAATACTGAACTCTTTAAAAGGAATCTTGTAGAATCTATTTCTACGCAGTCTTATAAGTATTATTCTATTTAATATAATCATTTCTAATATGGTATTTAATTATGACTATGAAATGTTTATGAATATATTATTATTCACAGTTGTTTATTAAAAATATTTTTCAAATAACATTATACATAATTATGGCTTTGAATCTAGCTTTTATATATATAGAGATATGCCACTATAATAGGCACACTTAGCACCGCCCTTAAGGTCATCCCAAGGTTCTAACAACTTGAACATGAAAAGATTTTGAATCGTAAGCTTTATTCAATAGGCCAGAGTCCAGAGTGCAAACTACTACTACTACTACTACTATCTTCTAGTGATTTATAATTATATTATTAAATATTTTCTGATATTAAATACAATAAGTATTATAATAATGGTAGAATAATATGTTTTAAATATTTATATTTTTATTTGGCAATTAAAAAAAAAAGGAAATATTGTTTTTTTTAGCTTTACCTTGTATCCATCATATTATAGTATGGTAGGCAGAGGGAACCTGCACCTAATATTAAGACTGTCCGTTCCCACTTTCCGCCGATATTTACATTTCGCGAGATATTGCGTGTTGAGTAGCACAATCATCAATCATAATGAGAAAAAAATTGTGCATACAACAATAATATAAAAATAATGTAATAGTGTAGTATATAGAACAATGTATAATTTCTTGATAATTGAAGAAATTACAAATTGTTATTGCTGAATAAATTATATTAATTGCCCTTGCAAAATCATTTC
>DWQW01010275.1:0-12282 GCA_018249695.1 Heliconius erato demophoon | reverse complement strand
GTCGAGCAACCGGAATCTTTGCCTGAACCAGTCATCGTTGTTGACCAGCCCGAACCTGAGGCAGAACCTGTAATCGTTGTTGAAGAGCCCCTTCCTCCCCTCGTACCCCTCCCTGGAATTCTAAACTGAACCCTGATTTGAAATGAGTATAATTTACATTAAATATATATATTTTTAACAAGAGCTATATAAATAGTTATGTTTTATTAAAAATACTACTATCCCTAAAATATATTTCATATTAGCAACCCTCTCGCGGCTTCGCCCGCTGAACTATATAATTATTAACTTTCTAATCTGCATTACTTTTGTTTTTTAATAATAATATCATTTTAAAAATAAAGTAAAGTTTCAGCTACTTCAATAAAACAATTATTTATAACGATTTTGTCAAATAACATTCTTTAAAATGGTTTTAAGCTTTTTTATTTATAAACTGATTGACATAAAACAAAGACCAAAATGTAAAAGAAACTTTTTATTTTTTTATAACTACCTTTATACATGCTTCTCTGTTTTACTGTTTTCACGCCCTACTTCAGATGCTGCAGCATAATATGAAGCAGTTACAGATTTATTATAAAAAAAATGATTGGGTCCGTAATATTCAAATTGCTCTTGACGAAGCATCGATATAAAGGGTGGAAGCGTCTGCGCTCCTTTTATGAAAGCAGCATATAGGAAAAAATATTTCAAACCGATACCTAAAAAAGTTTTTCAAAATTCCTCAAGGGTTTAGACGTAAGATTATTTCCATTTCATGAATTTTATGCATACTGTATTGAGTGTGTTGCAGTTACGAATAGACACAGTGACGTTAACATCTTCTATTACAAACATACTACCTAATAAGCGTTGCCGATCTTCTAATTTACCTTCATACAAAACATAACCGAACGATGAAAGAACGATGTCTCTCGTTCTTTTTTACGCAATTATCAATTTTTTACAATAAATATAAACAATGTTCAAAGCTCTTATTAAAATTGTTTAAGAAAGTCTTACTTTAAGGCAAATAATTATTATATATTCTTTATTAAGCAAATATTAAGAAATAATGCATGGTTATTGAACCACCTACAAAATTGTATTCCAAATTTTAAATACAAAATATTATATTAAACTAGGATACTCACATTTAACATTACTTTTACATCGTCGTCGTCGACTTTGCAATTTACTGCCACTAATATTTTTATGATAAGTAATATTAAAAACTCAATATTTGTTTGTTTCTAGTCTTAAAATAATGTATTTTTAATGGTACGCTCAAATACTGACACACAATAGTTTCATATTTACATTTTAGAAAAATACTCAGTAGTCACATGTCATATTTATCACGATTTTAGAAATTTGATTAAAGAGAAAACTAATATTAAACAACATCCAAATAATTTAAAACACTTAATAATCACTCAAAATCTAAAGACGAACAAAAGTAAGATAAACACAACGAGAGTCCGATCCCCACTCGAGGAAATGAAATATTTATTTAGGTGCATTTATATTTTCATTTCTTCCCTCTGGTGTCGAGGCAAAGCGCGGCGTTGAAAAAGACAATAAAAAAATACTTTTTAGATAATGAGTAGTGTCAATAGAGTCTAAATGAATATTTTATTACTTGTACTTTTATTAATTATTACTATAAACGTAATTATTAAAATATAAATCTTAAATGAAAACTAGTATTCGGATTTTAAAGTAAAATTATGAAAATATTTATAAAATCAGAATTGGTTTTGGATCTCAAAATTCAAATAGTAATTGATAGTTTTAAGTATTTACCTATTTTATAACTTCTATCAAGAAAATTTTATGTATAACATGTTTTTATTATTATTTATGTTTTTATTTACTTTACGAATTTGGACAATTCTTTTTTTTAGGGTTTCGTACATTTTAAGGAAAAAAGGAATCATTATAAGGTCACTCTGTTGCCCATCTGTCTGTCTGTTAAGACAACGCTTACAGATATCGAGTTCAAATTCACACCATATACTCAGATCTACAGCCCCATGATTTCATGAAAAAAATACTTTCTTAAAAAAAAGATATGGCCGTTTATATCGCAAGAAAACGCATATTTTGACATTATAAAGAGAATCAAAATTAATAGGGTACTTCTGGTTAATCTAGAATTATTAAATTTGGCAGCTAAAAACTTTGTGGTCAAATCCGTATTTCAAATCAACTGAAAGGGCTCTGGCTAAATTAAGACTGAATTTCAGTCAAAGCTCGAGACCTCCAATTTTTGTACGGAACCCATTTTTTTATTTATTTATTTTAAAAAGTTTGAATCATAAAAATCTGAGTGTTCATACTATGGAAAAGCTTCTACTTAATAGTCGCTAGTTAAAAATAAAATCTTTAAATAAGAGTTTTAACTTTTGGGCTTGATTAATATTGTATAAGCAGACAAAAGTTTGAAATATTACTAGTGCCTATAATTTTAACTAACTACTAAAGTTATTCAAAATATACGAGAAGAGAGAGAGAGAGAGAGATTAAGATTACTCATTAAAGTTCACACTTATGTACGTATTCTTTTGCTTGTTGTATCACAAAAAAATATTTTTTAAGAGTTTATACTGAATGCTTATATTATGCAGATGTTTGTGTAAATTATAATAATGAAGTCATACCTACTATATGATATACGTCAATATCTATACTTCTATACTAAAATAATAAAGCGAAAGAGTTTGTTTGTTTAAACGCTGAGATATCTGGATCTACTGGTCCGATTTACTTCCTTTTTGTTTTTTATCAAAGCAAAATTTTTCAAAAGTGCTTATATGCTTGTTATATATATTACATTATAATATAATTCTTAGTAATCTTTAAATAACGAAATAACAATAATAATAAACACCAAATAATTGTTTTATATGTATGTCAGTACATTGTATAACAAAAATATTCAATTTTATTTAAAAAAAGTCTGCGATACCATATATTATTACACGCAGAGGCACAAGTGACTGTAAATGCGACTGGTTGTGGGTTCGATCTATACTCGAGGAAATGAAATATTTATTTTTAACTTTATATTTTCATTTCTTGGTTCGTGCCGAGACAAGGCGCGGCGTTGAGTTGTGAATATTTTGTTAGTGAATATAAATAGTTATAGATAATATTTTAAATAAAAAAAAATTTGCTCATAATGAAAAATATTATATTTAAATTTAAAATAGACCTTGCCTACTTCATTACAGCAGGCTGTGTTTAGTTAAGTGTTCCAGGGAGGGGTACGACGGGAGGAATAATGCTTGGTGGCGAGGGGGGTGGTGGAGAGGGAAGGGGTTCTTCTACAACGATTACAGGTTCTACTTCAGGCTGGTCAACAACGATGACTGGTTCTGATACAGGTTCCGGTTGATCGACTACGATGACGGGGCTGGGTTTGATTTCATCAACATTAACGAGACCGGGAACTGGGACGGGAGGAACAATGCTTGGTGGCGAGGGGGGTGGTGGAGAGGGAAGGGGTTCTTCTACAACGATTACAGATTCTACTTCAGGCTGGTCAACAACGATGACTGGTTCTGGTACAGGTTCCGGTTGATCGACTACGATGACGGGGCTGGGTTTGATTTCATCAACAATAACGGGACCGGGAACTGGGAGACCCTCAATGACGACGGGATTACCGGCGATGCCAGAGTTAGATTTGACGTTGACGACGATTTGAACCATAGGAGAGCTCACAGGAGCGGCCGAAACCACGGCGGCACAGAGAGCGATTACTACTAGGAGTTTCATTTTTTTGTCTGAAATAATTATCACAATGAAATTAAATCCTAATTAAACCTTATATTTAAATTTATTATTTAGTCAGTTTCACGTTGCATTCCGCATACAGCAGGGTATACAAAGGTAACCTAGTATCCTAAGATACTCCGTTGCCCACTTTGAATTCGGTGAAATAATTGCCAAGACATATTATTTGAAATAAATAATTCATTTCCTCAAGTGAGCATTCATCCCACAACGTCGCGCTGGCTGACCGAGACTGGCTTATTTTTTTTTACTATTTAATTAACTGATTAAATAAAAAATTGTAAATGCTACTTACTTATTGGCTTCTTTCTGAGTAAACAATGAAAAAATCTATTACTTCCATGATTATATATTTAGTTTTATCGGCATATCTTTCGATTTATAATGAACTGTTCATTTGCACCTCTAAGAATTAGGTGCTCCTAATCCTCATGATAATAAAATATACATATTTGTTTACTTCCAAGTCTACCGTAGGGGAAGTACCGCGACTGTATTTTGCGTGATGGATGAAACACGTCCTACATAAAGGATAAAATGAGAGTAACCAGTATTTAGACAGTCTGTCCTCCACTTCTCGCAATTCTGGAGCCATTGCGTGTTAAGTGGCAGAACTCAACGCCGTGCTTTGCCTCGACACCAGAGCGAGGAAAATGGAAATATTTCATCTCCTCGAGTTCGAGTGGGGATCGAACCCACAATCAGTCGGTTTTACAGTCACACTTTGTGCCGCAGCGCCACGATTGGCCTCAATAATGGAACATATCTGAATATATTATAACTGTCTAGAGCGAGAATCCTGAACCACCGAAATTTCGTGAAAGAGTTTTAGTTTCTAGCCTTTTTGAATCAACTAATTTATGAATTAAACCATTAATTCAGATTTTTTTTAATGCCTATTTTTCTTTACACTATAATATCACACAGGCACACACATATACGCACGCACGCACACACACACACACTTCTTTATTTATGTTAGTGAGCGATTTTAAAATATACTGTTAGTTTTTTGTACAAATTAATAGATAAATATTACAAATATTTATGTATGAACGAGTAAAGGAAAATGATGAGGTGTTATTATCGCTAGAAAACACGTTACGTGGAGCTTAAGGAAACAAGGATCTGTTATAAGATCACTTTGTTCTCCGTCTGTCTGTCTGACAAGAGTCTTTATCTCAGGAACACTTAGAGATATCGATTTGTAATTCATCCCATATACTACGGTCTCTTGATATGCTGAAAAATTGTATTTCTAAATTTACTTATATTATATAGCAAAAAAACGCGTATTTCGATACTATAAAGCGCATCAAAATTAATAGGGTACATCCAGTTGACCTAGAGTTAAGAAATTTGACAGCTAGAGTTAAGAAATTTGACAGCATCTACAGGTAGTTAGGAATAAAATCTGAAAACTATATATTTGCGGTAATGTCCTAAAAATGTATAGCCTTAAAAGGGGGCCAAATTTTGTATTAAAGCCGCTAGTTTAAGTAAGGCTTGAATTTCAGTGAAAGATCGAGAACTCCAGTTTCTGAACGGAAACCTTGGTGGGCGAGCCTGACTGGCGCTTGTCCGGTTTTTTTATTATTTTTTTTACTTTTATTCGGTGTATTCAGTTGTTATCTCTTAATGTTATTCTTCGTCGCTGGTGTAAACACACAAATATGTTATAACATTCATTAATAATATTCATAAATTGCAACTGAGGCCAGGCACGAGGTGTGACCACAAAACCGATTGGTTGTGGGTTCGATCCCCACTCGAGGAGATGAAATATTTACTTTTAAATTTATATTTCCATTTCTTCGCTCTGGTGTCGAGGTTAAGCGCGGCGTTGAGTTCTGCCACTCAACACGCAATGCCTCCAGAATTCGGTAGAAAGTGGGGAACGGAGTGTCTTAACACTAGGTTCCCTCTGCCTGCCCCCTGCTGTGTGCGGGATACAGCGTGAAGCTGATTTATTTATTTGATTTTATAAATTGCAATTTACCACAGTAAATATATATTTTTTAGATTCAAATTGGGAAAGTGTCCTAACACTAGGTTCCCAGTTTAATGACAGTTTAATTTATGATCGTCTTTCCTTATGACGTCATTTTGTAGTTATGAACATGCAACACCTACTGATTCATACTTCTGTTAATGTGTAAATAAATATAAGGTATTTACCAAAAGTCACTTTAAACTCTTTTGTTTAAATTTAAAGTTAAGTTTGTTTATATGTTATATAAAACCGATATACAAAATGTGACACCATCGCATGCGAAATGTTCAAAGACGAGATAATGTGTAATTTTTTATCACTGAATTATATGCCTAATCTTTTCGGGTGAATCGAATTAAAACTGTAATAAAAAATTATCTATTATATATGTAGGTTTTCATTGAATATCAAAAGATATAACGATAAAATCTTATATAAAAACAAGAAAATATTTGTTTATTTCATTGTTTTAAAAACAAGCCCAAAGGTAAGTAGTATCTATATATATTTTTTTTCAAAGAAATTAAAAAATAAATACATACGGTTAGAAATTATAACGAAATAATGATTTCAGGCAATAAAATGAAATTCCTAGTGGTACTCGCTCTCTGCGCTGCCGTGGCATCCGCCAATCTTATCGGCCCCATCTCCGCTATAGACGAACAGGCTGAAATTAAGGAAATCATTGCCGCCATCAACTCGCCAAGCACCGACCCCACTACCGCCGCTGCTCTCCAACAAATGCTTAATGAACTTCTTGGCCTTGACAACATTGCTGTTGGCCCCACTATTGTAGAAGACAATGAATATGTACCAATCTCGGTTGGACCCGCCATTGTCGACGAGCAAGTTGCTGCTCCCGCTAGCTCTCCCCTTGTCCAAATCATCATCAACGTTAAACCTAATTCTGGCATCGCTGGTAACCCTGTAGTTATTGAAGGTCTCCCAGTTCCTGGTCCCGCTATTGTTGACGAAATCGAGCCGAGCCCCGTCATTGTCGTCGACCAACCGGAATCTGTACCAGAACCAGTCATCGTTGTTGACCAGCCCGAACCTGAAGTAGAACCTGTAGTCGTTGAAGAGGAACCTCTTCCCTCTCCTGCTCCTCCTTCACCCCCAAGCATTATTCCCCCTGTCGTACCCCTCCCTGGAATTCTTAACTAAGTAATAACGCACTGCTTTAAAATAAATATGTTTAATTCTAAACTTATTCTTTAATTAATATCAATATTTCAAAATTACTAATAATAAAAATTTAAAATTCTTTAATAAATATAAATGTCACTTATTTGATTTTCCGGTAGTAAGAAACATCTATTTAAGAATATAAACGTCCTCGAAGTAGGAATTGGATCCGCTCACTTAATTTACTCCATACTTACCTTCTAATATTTTATAACAAACAATTCAAAAGGTTACTAATATGATGAATAGATATGGACCAAGACCTTCATGTATAAAAATTAGAAAATCATCTCAGTTCATAACGAAACAAAATAGTTGCTATTGTTGACATTTTTTTACCAAATAAAGCTGTAAAATTTCCTTAGGTAAATTACGGTTAACTCCAAGTTCTTTTTGGATTTTGTATAAATATTAGAGTCTTCTCATTAAAGATTATCTTCTTTGTTTTTAAAAAGTCTACTAAACTTTAGTTTTCATAAATAAATTATTGGAGCACTAAAGTGTTTAAAATATTAATATATCAAAAGTTTATACTTATAACCACAAAGATAAATTTCGATAGCATAAAATATGATTAATATATAAAGCTGCATGAAAATATTGATATTCATTCGTTATTTTGTAGCAATCAAACGAGTAAGTCGTCTATTTTTTCTCATAAATTATTCTCGTTTATTATCTGCCGAATTCTGGAGGAACACGCAATGCATGTTGAGAGGCGGACCTCAATGCCGCGCTGCGCCTTGTTACATATAATTAAATATTTGACGATTCCTCGATTCTCAATGAAAAAAAAATAATTAAATTATCTTCACGCTGTATCCCGCACACAGCAGGGAAGGCAGAGGGAACCTAGTGATAAGACACTCCGTTCCCCACTTTCTGCCGAATTCTGGAGGCATTGCGTGTTGAGTGGCAGAAACCAACGCCGCACTTAACCTCGACACCAGAGCGAAGAAATGGAAATATAAATTTAAGTAAATATTTCATCTCCTCGAGTGGGAATCGAACCCAGAACCAGTCGGTTTTGCAGTCACACCTCGTGCCGCTGCGCCACGACCGGCCTCTCGGATCGGATTTTCAATGAAATATTTAATATTTTAATTTCCTTAAGTGGGAATCGAACTAACAATCTGTCGCGTTTACAGTCACAATCTCTCTCGCCCTTTACTCATCCGTAAGCAATCCAAGTCAAGCAAGTCACCTGCGCCATGACTAGCTTCAATAAAATAAAATAATTTGTAAAAAAATCCTGAGTCGAGTCCATCGTGAAGCTGGGGCACAAGAGTGTGACTGTAACACGGTGGTTGTGGGTTCGATCTCCACTCGGGCTAACGAATATTTTTTTCAATATTTTCCCTACCCTGCTATATGCACGGATACAACGTGAAGTTGATTTTTTTATGATAATCTATAATTTTATCAATGCGATGACCAACCAGAACTTGTGGCCGAACCAGTCATCGTCGTTGACCAGCCCGAAGCGGAAGTCGAACCAGTAATCGTTGTCGAGCAACTTGTAGCCAGTGGCGTGACGAGCGTAACTCGCGCCCCCAAGACGAACATCATATAATTGTATATATAAAATATACTCCCAATTTAATATATTTAAATAGTTTTGCAGATCTTTTGGCGCCCCTTTGTGAGTAGCGCCCGGGGCATGATGCCCCCCCTGGCCCCCCCCCCCCCCCCACTACGCCCCTGTTGGTAGCTGTTGTTGAGCCTGTTGTGGTAGCCCCCATTGTTGTTGGACCACCAGTCGTAGGACTCCCCGGCATTCTCAACTGAATAACTATTTAACTACGTCGCCAAACGTAACTTTTATAAAATTAAATAAAGTATAACAGAATTTTTTTTTTTATTTTCCCATGTAACTATAACAATATTGTTATTGTTATACATAATCTACATACATATATAATTTATGTAGTGGATGAAGATTAAGTTACGCTTACAAAGGAATATTAATCTAATAGGTACATATTACTATATTATATTTGCTTGTATGTAATGTAACTAACTTTCTTTTACTAAAATCTTTTAAATTTTTAAAATTATATCTTTATTTGTTTAAAAAACAAAAGTTACGTAGTTCAGTGTCTAAATATTGTCTTAACAACTATTTATAAATATATTAAAAGTTATCTAATATAATTTAATATTATTTTCCTTTTTTAGGGTTCCGTATCTTTTTATGGAAAAAAGGAAACCTTATAAGATTATTTTGTTGACCGCCCGTCTGTCTGTCTGTCTGTCTGTCAAAGACCCTTTATTTCAGGAACGCTTGGAGATATCGAGTTTAAATAAAAATCACATACTCAGATTTACGGCTACATGATTCCTAAAAAAAACATATTTCTATAGGGTGGAAGTGTCGAGCGACGTAGGATTTATTTTTAATGTCACGATGTTTATCCATACCTGTATTTCGTGTGACGCAGTTATGCATAGATACCAATAATAAACATATACCACTACAAAAAGTTTGCCGCCAATACCTACGACTCGATTTCGGAATGAGGCGTATGCAGCGGTTTCCTTTTGATAGATTTATGCTGCGTGCGTCGTTATTGACAAATGGCGTTATATTGACAACGATAATTTTATTATTTATTTTGTTTGGAAAAATTACTTTTTCATTTTTGGGAAAACATTTTTTTTATTGTATTAGGCTTTTATAGAATAGGTAAAACTATGGTTTCATTTAAAGTGATGCTAACAAAAACACTGTATATTAAAGATTACATTAAGCAATGAAGTGTATGTTTTTTTATCAACTTCACGCTGTATTCCGCACATAGCATGGTATATAGAGTATATATAGAGTAAAACTAATGTTAACACACTCCGTTCCCCATTTTCCGCCAAATCTTTGAGGCATTGCGGAACTCTACTCCGCGATTTGTCTTTTTTGCCAGAGCGAGCTTCAAGTGTATGTGTTGTTATAGTTTTGTTTATTATTCACTAAGCTACGATATAAAGAAATGTTATTTGCTAGTGAGTTAAATTTTACATCCATTCATTTACATCAACATTACATTTATTCCAAAGAAAAATAACCCCTTAAGTATAACTCCAAAATTTACTAATACTTTACTAATACTACGTAGAAACTAACATATTATATACGTATAATTATTGTAGATAATTAATTTTGTATGATGGTCATCAAAAAAGAAATAAAATATAAACTCGTCTTGAATTCAAAAAGAATAGAGGGCGGAGTGTCTTAAACACAAGACTCTGGCCCGTATTTATAAATCGCTCTCAAGTCTGAGATCGTTCTTGTATTTTCATTCATAGATATATAATTTATGAATGAAAACTGCATCTCAAGATCGATTTTAGACTTTAATAAATACGGTTCTTTGTGCCTTATGTGCGGGATACCGTATGAAATTGAAAAGTGTTAGCATTAGTCTTTTTACTCTGCCATGTATGTGAAACTAATTTACGGTTAGCGAAATTATCTACTTCCCGGATTGATACATATTTATTATTAAATTCTACCAATTATTAGCTTAAAGTAGCTTTAGTTATCTTTAGATTAATCTTTTAGTATGATAAGGAAATCGATTTGTTCGTAAGATATTCGAAATTTTGATCTTACTTTGACTATTAAGGTGAAATGAAATAAAAATGTTCACTTTTTAATTTCCTACAAGTATAATAATAGGTCGGTGCAAAAGTATTTTGTATTTTGAATATCAGCTATATGCCGAATGCAGCGTGAAAAATAACACACACAAGCATAATTGTCATCAAAGCACGTTTTATGTTGGTACAAATTCTTAAGTTCTACAGACTACAGAATATTATTATCTTTGTTAAAAAAAATTAAAAGAAAACGTTCTACAATTATAAATTACTGTTATGTAATTTAAAATTTTTCGTGGCATTCGTTATAATAATTTACAATAAATATTATATTTTAAATTAGAGGCTGTTATGGCGCAAGGGCGTATGACTGTAAATGAAACAGTTGTGGGTTCCATTCCCAATCAGGAGATTGAAATATTTGATATTTTTATTTCCTCGCTTTGGTAACTAGGCACGGCGTCGAGTTTCACTACTTTACAACTCGAGAATTCGGCGGAAAATAATGAATAGAAATGTTTTAATGGGGACGGAGGGTCTTAACATTAGGTACCCACCCGGGTTCCCTTTTCTTGCCCTTCTATGTGTGTAAATTTTAAAGTATATTTTTTGATGAAGCAACAATTTGTAAAACTTCCTATACATAATATATTGTATTTTATCTATATTTTGATACTTATTTAGTTTTTTATGAATAAAAAATAAAATTTTGGTTTAAAAAATGTTTATCAAATAATCATTTTTTCAATAGTATAAATATTTTCCATTCGAAAAAATTTCTTCTTAAGTATTAACTTAGTTAAGGATACCAGGGAGAGGGACGACTGGGGGAATTTCGACAACAGGGACTTCCGGCAATATGGGGCTAGCTTCAGGTTGCTCAACGACGATCACAGGCTCGGCTTCAACTTCGGGTTCTTCAACGACAATTACTGGTCCAGCTTCAGGTTCAGGTTGATCGACAACGATGACGGGGCTGGGCTCGATCTCATCAACGATAACGGGGACTGGAGCGGGCTTCTCTTCAACAACTACGGGACTGCCAGAGATACCGGAGTTAGGGTCTATGTTGATAATGATTTGAACTAAAGCGGAGCTTTCGGCAGCGGGTACACTGTCTACGATAGCGGGCCCGACGGAGATGGGATGGTATTCACCATCGATTATAGCAGGTCCGGCAATGGGTGCAGGCTTTTCATGTGGCCTGATAGGACCAGCGGGGAGTTCACTCTCGACGATAGCGGGGCCAACAGAGATAGGTACAGGCACAGGCCTGACAGGGCTGGCCACGACAACAGCCGCGCAGATTGCGAAAACAACTAAGAATTTCATTTTGCTGAAACAGTAAATATAATATAACTTTAGACATCAATAATATGCGTACATTCTAATTTTGAGAACAGCAATATACACATTAATTTTAATATATTTTAAATTCATAAGTTCATCGTTTCCTATGATAATGATAACTTTATATTTAAAGGAGTTACATTAAGAAATATAAAATAATATACAAAAAAAATAAGTCAATCGTTTCCTATGATAATGATAACTTTATATTTAAAGGAGTTACATTAAGAAATATAAAATAATATACAAAAAAAATAAGTCAAGCGCGGCGTTGAGTTCCGTACTCAACACGCAATGCTTCCAGAATTCAGCGGAAAGTGGGGAACGTAGTGTCTTAACATTGCCTACTGCCTACCCTGGTGTGTGCGGGATAC